>DWCF01000562.1:0-43395 GCA_018230265.1 Delias oraia | reverse complement strand
TGGATCTTTTTTATTCCTTCACGTGAAAATACAGAACGTATTTTAGTCAAACTTTGTATAATCAGAATAAGAGATAGATTAAAGTTTATCATTGTATTGTGCAAACATGACAATATTTAATAGAAACATGTAAGTCAGACTCTGTGGGTAGTGTAGCGACTCGGCAGGACAACGTCTGCCGAGTCTACTAGTATATAATAATAAATTATGAAAAATTTAACACATCTAAGCAAATAGCAGATAATTATATCATCATGGTATAACGGAGTAAGTGGGTCTCCTACATGGTAAGAGAACACCGACGCCCATAAACTATCGCACCATAGTCCGCGCTTTGGATATGTTGCCGGCTTTTTACGCCGTCTAAGTGGTATAGTTAAAAGGGACTCCAATATCCTCACTCACTCAGCGAAACACAGTACAAACAGTAACAGTACCAATATTGAGCCCGTGGTATCAATTTGGACGAGCCGGAATAATTAGTGCGCAACCATGGCTCTCCCAAGAGTGCGACAGAGTTATGATACTCGCCCGGCCACTACCAAGCCTTTCCAAAGACCGAATAAATTAAATTAAATGTTTTTTGTCGGACCGGAATTCGAGCCCAATGCCTCTCACTTCGTGGTAGGCTTATAAGACCAATTAGCTAAGAGGTTATCAAAAGTTTGTTACCTTAAAGATCCTCTCTTATGAGATCTTGAACTTTTGGGATATCGCGTCGCGATCAGACGTGCCAGTCGACTCGAACAACGCATACTTCTGCTTATTTGCGATGCTGTATAATACAATTTAATATAATGACCACCTGCGATTTCTAATAGGGTTGAAACAAAAAGGCCGATAGATAAAATTTTCAGTGAATAACGGTTATACGCCTGATCAGTTGTTGCGTTGTTAGTTGATAAGCGGTGCACTTCTAATTGATATCTTTGTATAATCACTTTTAATAAATACTGTACGTGCCTGCAGAGGTCTTTTCAAACCAAATAGGACATAGGGAACTTAAAGAAAAAATGTCTATACGTAAAAGGCAGTCGAGGCTAGGGTGGTCCACGGACGGACGACCGTCCTGGATGAACCTTCCGCGCGTTCGCGTCACGATTGTTATAATAAAACAGGTGAGACCTACTTCTCTTGGGCGGTAGAGGCAGCAGATCGACAACGATTTGATCGGCGCTCGAGTCGGAGTCGTGGACGGCGCGAGATCCTGAACTGGATCCGTCCAACGAGTCGGTCTCCTCGGCGAGGCATTCGAGTTCCCTTTGAACGAGGGAATCGAAGAATGCCATCATGCGAGGGTCCTCGCTTGTCGATTGTTCCGCGTAGTTATGTGATATCGACTGTTGAATGTTTAACCTGTTTACTAATATTACAAACGTATGTACTTTTGTTTTTATATACTACTACAGTGAGATCTCGATAACTAGAATGTCAAGGCAAATGCTAAATAATTAGAGGTAACGAGTTGCCGAGTTAACAAGAATTTCGCGATACATGGGCTTTATTTGCTTAAACTTTGACTTATAAAGATGCGGTTTATGAGAATTATTTTCGACTTAAGGAGTTAAACAACAGTTCGATTTACATTTATGGTAAATATTTATTTGTTTAAACTAGACTAGCACTAGAAAAAACTAAACGGATCTCGGCCTGGGGTGGGCTGATTTCGGAGAGGTCCAAGTAAGACGCAACAATATTTTACTAACTACGATTTACGGAGTCTCGTTCTTGAAACTCGAGTTAAAGAGAATAAATATACTTATCAACGATCCGTAGGGAAATAAAATTTTGTTTGAGTTACAAAGACCAATTAATTGTACACAATAGAGGTTCAGCGGAAGGGAATAGCGTTTTTTTCGACTTAATGTGGATTTCGGCTAAACGAGGTTCGGACACTGTCAAGATTCCACTGTATTATTAAGAGGTAGTTTGTGTGTGTGTGTGTGTGTGACGTTCTAGGGCGTAATCTCTGGATCTACTAAACATAGCTTTAAAAATTATTTACCAACAGAAATCTACGTTATATATTAATCCGAAAGATGAAATTCTTTTTGTGTGGTAGTCGGTTTTGTAAAATAAGTCGAAGAAATGACGCGAAAGTAAATAAGTCATTTGCCTGGTCAATTAGTTATCAATAAAATAAAATAAAACCGATTTCAAACATTCTTTATAGTAAGCTAGACTCTTTTAAAGTCGCAAATTCTTGTACACACACACTTTATTAAAACATATTTGAAAATAGAGGCTTGTCAATCTAACGTTAACATAGACAAACCTGTCCACTGTGGTGTACCAGCGAGACGTAATCCTCGTGGCTGTAAATCTCTCTCGGGTTGTCCGGGCCTTGCGCCTCTTCTAACAAAGCCCCCCGCATCTGCGGATATTCCATTGCTGACCATACCTAGACAATGATATGTAAGAATTCGATATTAAATTAATTGACTAAATAAAATATTTTCAACTTCCCATTATCTTGGCTACGTCCGTACCAATGTTGAAACAAAACAGGCGCCACTTAAAACCAATATTAACTTTGCTCATAAAAATGGGTTGGTATTAAATGTTCATATCAAAGGTGTACTACGGAAAATGTGGCTATGATTATTAAAGCTTGATTTCATAGAACTTTAAATTAAGATTAAGTGTTTATTAAAACTATTTTCTGTAATTATTATTTCTGTATAACTTTTAACAATATTAGATATTTTCTTTTAATTTATTATACATATAATTTATGTATCTATTATAAGATAATTTATTAGGTTTAAAACTAATTATAAAATTTGATGGTTAAACCCATAACCACGATTTGAATGGATAATAATGATAAAAAACATATAGTTACGATAAAATAATCTATTAATATCGTATAAACTTACTTTAATAACTTTTTCAACTCCCGATGAAGCAATAAGGCAGTAGTGGTTGTTGCAGCGAACTTGATTGACAATAGACCTATGATCATATAAAATTATATGTGGCTGCTCAACTATTATACCTGAAAAACATATGTAGGTTTCAAAGTCATTTTAGGGTTCAAGAAAACAAAGTGAAGATACCTTGGCATATATATAATTTTTTCTTACAGTGATATTACTATCAAAGTAGATAAGTACTTTAAATTGATTGAGCAAGCCAATACGAAATAAGGCAAAGCTTACCAACTTCTCCTACAGAGTCCGGTATTTTCCACATATATAAATTGAAATCATCAGAACCGGAGAGCACATATTCGTCGCCTTTACCCGCAAAGCAGCAGCTTTTCATAGTACACGAATTATAGTAGTCGTTATGGTAGAATTCAGCTACTGGTTCTGGGGAATCTATTGCGTACAACGCTGGCGGCATGCGACGGCGCAAAGCCAGAACATGCGTCCCCGAATTGTTGAAACGCACGCTCATACCATTCTGAGACGAGTTTTTGCCACCATAACGGAGAACGGGGCTGTGAAATGAAAAGTAAGAGTTTTGAGCACATAGTTACATAATCGAAACAAGAAACTCCGCATTGACAAAGTATCAAGAAATTAAGCTTGAATTTGACTGTAGAGGCTATGTTTTGGATGAAAAATCAGGGACTTTCATTTTGATTGGAAACATTTTTAATAAGATTGCAGCAACTCGTTTTTTTTAAATTATTTATAGTATAGCGGACAATGGAGCAGGTGTGTGTCTCTTATATGGTAAGAAATGAAGATAAGTAAGGTAGAACTTACTGTTTAGGTGATCTCAAATCCCATAAAGCGACACCATCTCGTGCATTAGCAGAAACAAGTATGCCCACCTGTTGGGGGTGAAACATTACCCCGTGAAAGGCTTTCACACTTCGTGCTATAACTAGAGACTCTAAAATCATAAAACAGATGGTTTTTTAACTGTATAAAGCAATAGAAAACAGATTTTTTTTACAAATGATAATTTTTACAAAAGTTTCTTACCATGAACGGAGTGTCTAGTATCAAAGAGAAGCAAACGGCCATCATTACCAGCTGTAGATATGACACGTTCATTGAAAGGATCAATGCTTAAACTGCAAACTGCTCGTTGATGCTGTAGTACTTCCATCGGGCATTTACATTCCAAATCATGTACAATCACCTAATGAAATAAAACATTTACTGCATATAAATAAACAAATACTAAAGGATAAATAATAAATTACTTTTATAGAATTATTTTGCGGTAAATAATAAAATATGTAATGCATTAGTATTACTATGTCATTTCATATTTCTTACTATATCATCATTTCCTCCAGAGTATATTTTCTGATTGTCAGATGTGATGCCCAGGCAGAATATATTTGATTGATGAAGAGATTTCATTGCTTCTGGTTTGCCGTGACCTAAAAGAGTCTGCCCAAATTGCCAAAGCATAACCCGCCTGTCATCTCCACCTAAGTATAAACAGACATTAAATATGTAAAAACACTGAAAGTCAACAAGTTATCTTATTAAGTATCATGTTCTACCTGTGCTAGACTAAACCAATTGGCCTTTGTAAGAAAGATTTCTCATTTATAACAATTTTTGTAAATATAAATATAATAGTAGTCTTAATTTTTCCTTTATCACAGTGAATACATTAAAAAAATGTAAATGGATAAAGAAAATGGAAGAAGATTAATAAACAATTAATCGAAGAATATAATATAACTACTATATAGCCGGATAATTTTTATTTAAGACTAAGATATATAAATTAAAGCTTATTAAACAAACAGCCACAAAAGTATCTTGACATCTTATTAGGGAACATAAAATTAAATTAATAAGTTCATATAAAATGTGTTATATTAAAAAATACCTGATACAAGTATCTCGCCATTACAGGAAAATTCAATGGCATTAACACAGCCAAAATGGCACATCAAATCACGTCTATATAAATTCTTAGCGACAAGAAGTCTCTTATTAAATAATTGAGATTCAATATCTGATAAAAGACCGTATTCTCTTTTCGCAATATATGGTAAAGGACATGCTATATTCGCCATATTTAAACCAGAACTATCATTTTCAGAATTACAGACAGGTTGAAACATTTTTCTAATGTTATCAACATGTCTGACAATCAGCTGTATTTTTATTTTAAAAAATAAACACCATTCCATTTGACGCAAATTTTAACGTAATTGTCATGACAATACACATCTATTGAGTTTTGAGCATTTACATCTTAGTACTTTTAAAGTTTTTGTTGATATTAATATAAAATAACTGCATTTTAATAATAATTATACTAAAATTAATGTAATTAGTTGATTTTTTAAATTATTCCTTAAAAGGGCTATTAGCTAGGCAGTGAAATGGAATAGTTTTTAACAAACTATCACGCTATACGCTATGTAGTATGTCCTTGTCAAGTTAAGAATTGTGTTGCTCGTTGTTTTTATCGTGCACGTGTATAACAAAATAAACAGTGGTTTAGCCTTTTAAATCTTTATTTCCAGTATTTAAATTCAATAATCTAAAAGCACTAACTTGGCTAATAAAAAACTGTCGTTTGCAATTAAATTTGTATTTTTTCGATATGGTTATTGGTCAAATTATGGCAAAATCTTGTGTAAAAGTTTCAGGTATTTAATTAGTTTTAATAGTGAACAACTCCATATATAAATCTAAAATACAGTTTCTTTCAGTACCAGACACAGATTCTTCAAGTGCAGCTGATGTTTCGGATTCAGAGTATGAGGCAGAAGTATCGGATATTAATGAAGAGAGCGGAGACGAACAAGACCAACGTAATGGAGACGCTTTATTGAAAAACGAAGGTTGGGCAGATTCTTTATCTAAAATCCTTGGTTCCAACAAACCTAAGAATAAAAAAACGCTTGTGCTATCAAGAGCAAAAAAGCATTCAGATGTTATTAAAAAAGTTAAAGAGGAAAAACCAAGTTTTGAAGTAGTAGGAGAAAAAGCTGAAGAATTAAAAACAGACATTAAAAAAGAAGATCCTAAAGATGAAACTGCTGCAAAGAAGAAAGTAAAATATGATTTGCATTAAATAATTGTCTTTTACTAAACACAATTTGTTCTTTACTTATCTAACATTTCTTTTTATTTCACAGAAGATTGAGAAGCCTTCAATAAGAATAAAACCAAACATATTAGAAAAAGATAGAGAAAGATTATTATCAAAAGTAGCTACTAAGGGTGTAGTGCAGCTATTCAATGCAGTAAGAAACCAACAAAAATCTTTTGATGAGGAATTAAGCAAGGATGTAACTGAAACTAAAAAAGAAAAGATATTAAAGAAATTTGATAAAAGGTCATTTTTAGATTCACTAATGGGACAAACAAAATCTATAGTTGTTGATGACAATACAGTTTCAACAAAAAAAGAAGTTAAAGCAGAGGAAAAACCTAAATGGAATGCTCTTAGGTAAGTTATTATGTATAAAATATGGAAACTTAAAATTATAAATTATATTATAACATAAATTTTTGCAGATCTAGATTTGTAATTTTTATAGCATGAAATATTAAGATATTCTTTCTAACAAAATATTATTCAATTTAAATATTCTATTTTTAGAGATGACTTCATGATGGGAGCTAAAATGAAAGATTGGGATAAGGAATCGGAAGAAGATTAAAATTTATATTATAGTAATGCTTTTTAATAACATATTTTTAAAATAAGGCTTAGAATAATTAAATGATAAATGTTTTTACATAATTATATTCTATTTTATAATCATCTTATATGCCTCATTACCTACTGTTTGAGTGATTTGTTTAGGTAAAGTAGAGTAAATTTTGACTGGCAGGTTCCATACCATTGTTTCTATAGGTACATTCAAAGGAGCATTCCAATCATGTTCTTCATTTGTGGGTAGAAGATTTTCATTAGTAGTAACAAATTCAAAGTGCAATCTCCAATTCAATGACACTAAAAATAATAATTATCTCAAGTATGCATTTTGGATTATTAAATATAATTATATAATATGTATTTTTACCTTCTTCAGTGTCAAATGCTGGTGTAATATGTAATGGTATTGGTAGAATAAGATGGGAGTGGGTTAAACCGAGAGTAACCTCATGATACCTGGCAACTGTCATTGATCTACTACTAGTTTCCTTGTTGGTACCTTTAGTTGGCGAGGTCTTTCTTACAATTTCTTCTGGTTGTAAAGAGACAGACACCTAAAAAAGGATTTCCCAAAATTCAAGTGTTTTTAAGACTTTCAGAACTCACAAATGATAAAATGGTTATATCTAAATTTTAAAAACACAGAAAAGTAAATAGCTTTAAAACCATTTTAAAAGGTAAATCCTGCATATACCTGCATACAAGTGACTGTCCCAACAGAAAAATCAAAAGTTCCCACAATGTCTTCTCCAAGTTTGTAGGCAGACTTAAACAAACAGAACCTTCCCACTTTTCCTCTTGTATTGGTTATCATATATGAATTAGGCGTTCTTCTTGCCGTGAGATTCTGTAATTGCCAGAATATTAGAAAATTCACTTCAAAATACACTATAGTATAGGGAAATGTTTATACCTGAAGGACTTGTAAAGCCATTGTCAATGGTGTTTCTACTTTTCTTTCTTCAGAAAATGGATTTGTGGGCTGTAGCTCATCTGTTGTTTCATTCCCACACAGAGCAGCAAGATCTTGCACATTCATTATTGGACTTACAGGCAACACTCTGAAAGGTATTCTGACCATTCTTATATGTGAACCAACTTTCTGTGTAGCAACTGTTACTTTATAAGAATATTTTACTAAGGTTCCTCTATATGAAGATGGAGTTTCTATTGGTAATGATTCCCTGTACCAAACTGAAAATAAAGAAATAATATGTGATGAGATTTATAAATTTCCAGCAAGTAGCTCCGGTCAGACAACATGAAATAACATATAAAAATTTAAAAACAAATCAAACACATACATGTTTTAGTTTCTCCAAGTGGTATTGTTAAGTCACAAAACAATATTTTAGGTTTTGTGTGAAATACAACATCACCCATATCACATGAAGTGGCCTCCAATGCCGTTGTTCTTTCAACTGGTGATGATTTTTCACCAGCATTTTTAGAAGTTGAAAAGAAACAATGGATTTGAGCAGATGCCCATGCCAGATTCTCCAAAATATCACTAGAAATATTAATAGCATATTAAAAAAATCATTAGTTATTAGTAAGGTATATTGTAAATACCTGTGACTTTGAGAATCTCTATGCTCTGGTTGAGTTGTGTGACAAAATGTGATACAGCATTCGAGTGCTTCGCCTGCCAAGTATACAGTTCCCGTGGTGAGTCTTGCAGTTAATTCAATCATTATTTTATAACGATACTGATAGGAAATGTTTGATATTTATAAAATGACTAGAAATTGCTTATGAAATTATAAGTGAAGAGTTATTTTGAGGATTTTTTTTTCAAAAACCAATCTGAAATAAACATAAAACAATTTTTTTGTATTCGCAAATACGCTAAGCTTAAGTTTTTCGATCTATTTGTCAGATTTTTTTAAAAATTTAAAATGGTAACTTAATTTAATTAAGTTAAAACCATTCTAATAAAGTTACTTCGTTTATTAAAATAAAAACAACCTAGGTATCGAATACTAATTAACTTCTTATTTTGTGCCCTCTGTGACTAGTGGTCACAAATCTGCCAGTGTCAGTATGATCATGTTTAAATGAAACACGACAGGTAATCAAACAAGAATATAAAACAAAATTCTATGAGAGATACAACTTAGGTAGAACTATGAATCAATATTTTAACCAGACGAGCATATTGATAACAGATTATACAATATAAATATGAACAAATAACAACGATAATGAATTATAAATAGCAAAAAAAAAATTAATTCAAAAATAATTTATTTACAGCTTCATATTATTCATATGTTAACATTTATTTAATGAAGGGGCAAAACAAGAGAGAATACATTTTGAAGATGTAGGTGCCCTGTCTGGGGGGAAGAAAATCACACAAGGAGCGACGAAGTTTTAAACAATTGAATATTATGTGGTCGACGTTTCCGTCGTCCAATCCACATTCGCATATGTAGTGATTTCGGATCCTTTACTATTTAACTTTTATGTACACTGTACAGCTGTGCCTGCTAAAGTTGGCATTTCTGTAACACAAATTGTTGTTTTTTTTTGTGTACAGCTCTGGTTTCAAGGCTTTTAGGACGTTTCAGCACCCATACATTTCCAATTAATATCAATGTTTGTGCGTAATAAAAATACTAATTTGCATTTGATACAGATGAGTCCACTAACGGCCTTAGAGCTTTTTTCATAACTTCGCTAGTAACATGGTGCAATTCGAGGATGATATTTGGAATGAAGAGTGGATAATGATGATACTTTACATCATTTCCCTTTAATTTTGCAGAGTCCCGAATAGTTAACTTCATAATTTTTTTACATATATACTTTTTAGAATAACACGTATGATGCACTGATGGATTTAAAAAAAACATTTTTTATGGAAATGGTGGAAAACAGCAGGAGACTCACCTAGGGTAAGTGGTCTTTCACCCATAGACACCTCTAGCCCTTACAGAGCCACGGGTGCGTTGCCGTCCTTTAAGGAAAATCAACGCTCTTTTCTTGCAGGTCCTCAAGTTGTAGAGATTAAAGTCAATAATGAAGTTTAATAAATTAAATCGGTAAGAATTTAAATATATTTAATTCTATTATGATCAAAAACACAATTTTAATAACAAAACTTTATTGTATACTTTTATCCTTATAAGAGTAATGAATAAATAGGGTAATTTCAATTTATGCTATGGCAATAAATAACGATAATATTAATTTGAACGAGTACAAGATTTTGCAAGTTTAATGATACTGAATAAAAACAAAAGAAATGCTGATATCAGACGGAATTAATCATGGAAAACTACAATCAATAATTGTAGGCGAGTTAAAGAAAGCGGGGTTAAAACATCGTTTAAAAAAAATAATCTCAAAAAATGTAAAAGTTAGTACTTCTTTTGTGGATATGTTCGACTTTTATGAGTCTTTCAATCTAGATCATCTTAAAAGAGTTTTTTACCTTTGCAGGACCATAAGACTGTATTCGGAGCTCCTTTGATGAAAGTGCCTTCATGTAGTGTAATTTGTTGTGGAAGTACGTTATGTATTCCAATTGTTGTTAGTGAAATGTCGTCAGTGTTGCGAGCTAACGTTGATATTGAAGGATTGTTTCGTAAAGCCGGCTCCCAGACACGCCAAAAAGATATAAAGGTGATTGCTATATGATTTTTTGTAAGAGTTAGCTTAAGATCTATTTAGCAATAGATATTTTTTTAAATAAACAGTTGAGTTACATTTATCAATAAATTTCAGCGACTTCTAGATGCTGGTGGATGTGTATCGGAGGGGCATCACCCAATTGACGTAGCAAGTGTACTGAAGTTGTATCTCCGATGTTTACCAGAACCACTTATAAGTGCAGAAGTTCAGGATTTATTATTACGATGTAGAGTCACTACTGGGGGTGACAGTCTCAAGGCAGTTTTACATACTCTACTTCTATTACCCGTGCTTCATGTACACTTGTTGCATTACATCATGGAGGTATTTCAAAACTATAATTATGTTGTTTGTTACTAATAATAATGATGTAAAGGTATGAAGGTGCTATATTTTCTATATGCATTATTTCAATTCATAATTCCATACTAAACTTAACAATGTTGTTTCAGCTACTTAATTTTATTTCAACAAGACACAAGGACAACTTAATGGATTCATCAAACCTTGCTATAGTGTTAGCTCCCAGCATTATGCCTTTACCTGCAGCTGCTACTACTCAAAGATTAGAACATCACGTCGCTCTTGTTAAGGTATATGTGAATGATATCACAAAATCCAAAGAATGTAATGTAAAAGTTTTTACTTGTCTCTCATACAATTGTCTGATAAACAAGTGTTTCTTGAAATTAATATATAAACCTCCTAAATGTTATATTTTCTTTCAAAATAAAGTTGCTGATAAAAATAATTACAGATTTGGGATAATTTTTATCTATTCAATAGCATATAATTGATTACAGATATTCATAGAGAACTCAAAACATATTGGGCTATTAACAGATGATCTTATGTCACAACTTGATGATGATTCAGATGTACATCAGATTAGAAGAAAGAAAAGAAGAAGTGGATCTTTGAACCGTAAGTAAATTAGGATTACACAAAAAATAAAAATAGAGTGTAAACTCTATAAAACGACACTGAAGGGACTGTGCATTTTATAGCATTATAAAGAGTTGTCATTAAATGGAGACAAGAAAAGGTGGATGGAAGACAAGCTAAACCAACTAAAGCCAATTCGACGCTTTAGGGAGTTTGTCGTTAAATCGAGGGACCTTACATGGAGTTTACACTGTACTTAAAGTAAAATGAAGTTTTTGAAACATTTGTGTTTGTTAAGGAACTTATTTGCCACAAACAAATTATGAATTATAGATTTTATATAAATTGGATGATATCTAATTTTGTGTACTACTATAATTTATTATATATGATAGAAAAAAGGATGTAAAGTTAAAAATAGTTTAACTAAATTAGTTACATTTAGTTTCTTTTTGGAAACTTTCACTGTGAATATTATTTAGTTTTATTTTAAAGGCTTTCAATTAGTTGTTACAATAAATTGTATTTCAAAACAATTCAAAATATAAAAATATTTTATATTATTTTAGGTATGCTAAATGGTTTACGTAAGATGGTTTCAGGAAATGTGAATACACCAGCTACAGTAAAAGAGTTTGATAAAACTCCAGTACTCAATAAGTCAGCTTCCAAACGAAAGATTGATACATGTGAAGGGCTTTCTGCAAAAATTAAGTATGTATTTGAGCTACATTTAGATAAATTGTTATTAAAAATTTCAATAAAATGTCTACTGTCACATTTCTTGGTTTATAGTTTTTTAGAATTTAAATGTATATTTAACTTTCTATGCTGTTATCACTTTGTTTTCTATATTCATATAAAATTCATTAATCAATCTAATTTTAATGCATTAGAATTTATTTAGAAATTAAGAATTAGGTCATATATCTAACACTAAATTTGCTTTTTTTAGGAAAGAGATAAAATCAAGTTTACCTCAAAAAGAATTATCATCATTTACTCCCATGAAAATGTAAGTATTTGAAATTCTGATCTTTAAAATAATTGCAGATTTACAAAAATACTTTACTGCAGATATTGTCATACCGTAGGTTTTGGTTTACATCCATTTTTTCTTATATAGAGGGCAATGAAACCAGCAATTTCTCTGATGACAAGAGATCACCGCCGCCCAAGGACAGCTACACCGTAGTCACGCTTCATGTTGCTATTTCACAAGAATGGCAAATTAGTGCATCTTCATATGCGTTGTTTGTAATGTAAGATGTTTTGTAAAAAATATTTTGAAAGGAGAATATAAAATCTTTACAGGGGTATTACTGAAAGAAAACGGTTACGACTCAGCATGGTAGATGTAAGGAATACTCCCATCCCAACAGACTTTAGTTCACAAAAAAAATCCGAAACTGTAGCAAGTAACGAAGATTTACTAACATCTCCTGAACAAATGTTCAATACTCTTGATACTATTGATTTGTCATCGGACATGAAACAACTTGATAAAGACTACGTGCGGATTTCTAAACAAGAGTATGAAGAGATAAAAAACAGAGTTTCAGCTATAGAGAATAGATTGTCTAAAGAATTTACAGATGTAATACCAAAGGTCCAACCATTACAACAAGTTCAAAATGTTTATGAGCAAACATTAGAAGAAGTGGCAATGTTAAACTGTCCAGGTTCAGAACATCTCGCTCGACGTTTAAGCAAAGAACTCAAAATAAGACCCAAGGAGGAAGCGAAAATAATCCGTTCACCGAGTGCCAGAAAGATAGGATCTATTAGACGTCGTTCAAAAGAAAATTTAACCAAAATCGTCCGTCACAAATCATGGAATGCGTCGCAACAAGCTATGGATCGGTTTTATCCCTATTTTGGTTTAAATAAAAGAAACTCTAACACAGAAAATGAACATCAAAGCGTTGAAAGTAAAGATTCTGATTTGGAAGAAAACATATCTGAGACCTCATCACACAACATTTCTAGCTCCAGTCAAAAGTATCACACGCGCAAAAGAATCAGTTTAACTACAAATTATGAAACCGAAAGAGTCACCACAAAAGCTCGCTGCTTTTTGCCACGGAGGTCGCTTAATGTCAGTTTCTTGAATCAAGAAACTTCTAACACATGTAGAACTAAGGATAAAACGTGCTACATAACAAGCCCTAGTCAAAACAAATATCTGTGCAAAGAGCCGATTCAGCAAAAATGGAAAAGCGCTGCAGCTTTCTTCATGGATAAAACTGGCGAATTAGAAAATAAAGGCACTTCAGGGAGGCTATCGGTCACCAAACTTCGTAGGCAAAACGCTGGCGCTGTTTTAGCTAAAGCAAAACTTTTCGAAACCAGTTCAGATAAATCTTCAGAAATGAATGACAACATTGAAAAGCCCGTATTTGCTAGAAAACCAAGAGTCCAAGTTAAGCCGCAGAATTCAGAGGTCGATTTGAAGAACCGCATCGTATTTAAGAATGATTCCAATAATAAAGAATTTATACAAAAACATAGACAATACAATCCAAATTTAATTAAATCAGAGGAATTAAAATTACGGTTAAACGGAAAAATTGCTCCTGTTAAAAAAGTAGTGTCACCACAGAATGTTTTGAAATCATCACATACACCTGTTTTAAAAAAACCCTTATGTACACCTAGAAGCTTACGAACGAATGTAAATCATGTTGAACAGAAAAAACTTAACACTCCACTCAAAGGTGTTCACATTTCCCCCAAACGACGATCTCCCCGTCAAAGGATAAATATGCCAATCAATTAATGGAAGCTAGTATGCATAGTGCCTTTCATTTGAATGTTAGTTTTTAAATAATCATGTAAATAAATATTTTTTTATATTATAATTTTTCAAGTAAATGCCTTAGGTTATTATTCTTGGAATCTTAAGTCCCCTTACGAATTAGCTTATTAGCCGCGCTAATGGAATTGTAAAATGAGTATGTAAAACTATGTAATAAGTTTTCTCATGCATAATAATGTAATGGCTGATTTAATATGGCTTGCCTAACATTATAGTATTTTTAAATAATAAAGTATAAGTTTGTGCAACATTGAACAGGTTTTTAGAAAGTGTTTTAATTTTGAATATTATTTGAACCTCTATGATTTACCTACTTTATAGAACAATTTCTTGGAGTAAAAATAAAATTCCGATATATAATAGTATGATGTATATATATCACGGCCTTTACAGTGGTTTCTCAGTTAACAAAATATCCAGACAATGAAATAAATTAAGAACATAATGATAATAAATAATTTTACATTAAATTTCAACAAGCCACCACAATAATTTTGATCAGATATTCTTATAAAATCTGTACGTGATTAACTAAAATCCCTTAATTATTTAGCGATGATCACAGATTGAGAATTATAAAAAAGCAGATTCAGAACATACCGTGCTATGGAGACGTTTTACCGATTGGAAACTTGCAAGTGATTACGATTAATTTAGATTTTCATAGCTTATCTGATAAACTTATGCTACCGGCACTCCGTCGCACGCGACTACACATTGCTTTTCGGTCGATATCAATATTATAACTAACAATTGTACCTAAGATCGTTCCTTTCATTGCGCACAATTCCTGTGTCCAATATACACTAGCTGCGTGCCCCTACGGCCCGGCGTGACGTACGTAATTCGTTACAATTAAACATACATATTGTGATCAATAATAAAAATATAATGATACAAATACTTTAATAGCTACATTTCGATTATTGTGTGACAAATATTTACAAAAGCATGGCGCGCCGTTCGGCGTTCGTTGTCGCTCTCTGACGCACCACTCTCGCTAATACGATATTTTTATTAACTAAAACCGGCAGAAACCTCAACGTCAGGAAAGCCTAAAAATAAATGCTCCGCTTGTGATATTATCGTCAAATGTAAAACCAAAATCCTTCGTAAAGTTAGAAGCGATCCTGACCAGGTTAACTAGCTAATACTTTCACAAACGCAAAACTCCGATAGTTCCAAAATGAAATAGTCTTCCATGATTCTACCGTACACCTATTACAATATAAAGTTCGCTATCAGTACATCTTATAAAACAAACGAATATTCTAAATAACGTGATTGAGATTATGGTGTATGATTACAATTTGGAAATGCACGATACTATGAGAAAATACATAGTTAAGTACCGATGAAAACACCTACATATTACATATAGCGTAGCGACAATCAATGATCATTATATAACTTACAGAGGCCGATAGAACAATTTCCTCTTACAGAAAATTGTTTTACCAACTGCCTCCGTTTTGTCTAGGATAAGATTTAGAGTAGGAAACGCTAGGGCACAACCGTTTGTGTAACAGCGATTCGGCGAACGTGTTATAGTTTTAGCTAATAAAAATAAGAGCTATAGCGACATTCAATGACTTAAGTTTAAACCTTCGCCATTCGATTCTTCTGTTAATTGTAATTTGTCACGTATAAGATGCATATGTCAATACAATAAAATCGAGGCACCAACATTATTTTTCTACTGATAGTCATAAAATCCCCATTAAATAATAACTAACAAGTTCATAAATTCAATAATTGTATAAGGTTCTACTAGAAGGTACACTAGAATTCTTATCAATCGCGGGGAAATATAAATTAAATTCAGCAATTCCATTGCTTTATCATAAAATGTCATTCAAAAGTAAAAATTATCTGTTACTTAATAAATTAATAGAAGAACCGAACTTCGATTTAGTATATGTACAAATGTGACTTCGAAACAGCACCTCATAGGACCATTTCAATTCCTTTTCAGGTCTTGAGGGCACGACCAATATTCCTTTTTTATTTCTTCTAATACTATTTTTACTTTATAGGACAAACAAATTTAAGGTACGTTTTGAAATTGAGTTAGCTCTCATTGAAACCTCCTAACCACATTTATGTATTCTGTGCTTCTGCTTGTTTATTTGCTCTAGGGCATTTAAAAGGCTTGTACCATTTAAACCAAAGTTCATCTTTACATAATCGTGCTGGTTAAGTTCTATTAAGTTTAAAGCAAACAATTCTAAGATCAATTTTCCATATTTTTGTTATGTTGCCCTTCCGATTGAGCCACAGAAAAATAAGAATATTACAACCATGATTTGGAAGATTTCAAAACTTGATCATAAAGAAAATATATTGGAAAGTAAGAAAATTCTCAAGTTGCCATCTGTATTTACTTCATTACAGGTATCTGATGTCTCTAAATCGAAAATCGCTGTGCAGATTCTATTACACAAGATCAGTGCTAATATTTGGACATCAGGATTACCAGAATTTGTTTTCTTGTGACTTTACGGTGATGTCTGTAAAGGAAATTAAAAATCTGCCAAGGTATAACAGATTTTTCTGCGGCCCATAATGGCGTTATCGATGGCGTGCTCAATTAACCATGAGTGTATGTGACTCCATAGGCGCAGCGGAGTCATATAACGTGTCCGTATCTTGAGTCGGCTCGCCTTGGAGTTGACATTGATTTGATAACGTACCCGCGCCGCAATCGCAGAAAAACCTATAAAATAAATAAAAATTACATCAGTTTCAAGTAATGAATTGAAGATACACGCCTATTTTGGAAACTCGGTAAAACTAGCCCTGTGAGAAGAAAGAAGTTTATCGAAATCAAAATTAGATCTTAGCACTCAAAAATAATAACTTGACTGTTTGTTTTATATATGTTTGAGATATAGTAGTCTAATTTAGTTGATGTGCTGCCAATTAAAATGTTTAAAAATACTTATTACCAGCAGTAGCGGAAGGTTTATAAGTTTAGAACTCACCTGTCATGGCGTATAAATTCTACATCGTGTCCGGAGTGACACGTTTTGATGCAATTAACACAAATTGCATTGCGATCTGTTGTGTTACATGTCTGGCATCTGAAAAATTATATAAATATTAATTTAACTAAAAAAATATTATTTAATAACTTGTGCATGATTTATAAATAAAAATTTTTAGTCAATGAATTCTTATCTATCACAGACAATTTGTTATTATTTACCATTTGTCAGCGAAGAAAATATAATGAAATTACCTGTAAAAGTCGTGCATAGGAAAGGACGTGTACGATGATATTTTATACAGACACTGCCCGCCACCCACAGCCTTCTCTACAGCATCCTGATTGCTGAATATCTTATTACCCCGTACTAGAGGAGACACGCCAGACGCTAGGCATAGCCCTGTAATTTCATAACAGTTATTAAGTGAAAAGCCCTTGCAGTGTTATTTCAAATATATTTAATATTTATATATGTATATTTTTTTATAAACTTAAAAGGAAGATTGCAATGGAACAATACATTTTGTCTGATATTTTTAACGTTATTTACAGAATATGCTACATAAAAAGGAAATAAAAAAATTAAAAGAAATCGTCACTTCCTTCAAAGAATGCTAAAGGATTTTACCTCCAAACCGGTTATTAAATATCTGATTGTGTTCAAGTGTAGCAGTTGCATTATTAGTTATCTCTACTCCAGCCGCCAAGCCGTCAAAGATTCTGTTACGTCTGAGCACAGGATGGCTCTGCGTAGATATTAAAACTCCTGCCTGTGCATTTCGGAATATGTCGTTTTCTTCTAGTATACCCTGGAAATAAAAACAGTATATCATTGACAAATGTAAGCCTAAAAGATTTTAATTTTCTTCTAAGGAATTCAAATTTTGAAAGAGAATTTATGAAGACTTGAAGATAAGATTAGTTATATGAATAATTTGTTTACAAGAAACCATTCATAACATACATAACGTAAGTTTTTATTTTTACCTTTCCTCCATTAAAAATACAAATTCCCCCATCGCGGCCATCAAAAATTTTATTTCTCTTCAGGGTAGGATTCGAGTCTGTTTTTATCCAGACACCAGCCATGGCATTATCAAAAATTTCATTCTGCTCCAATAAACCGAGACCGCCATTGTAAACTAACACGCCTCCATTCTGCCCGCCCCATATCTTATTTCCTCGTATCACAGGATTACTTCCGGTTCTTATTTGAACGCCCGAATACAAGTGATTAAATATATCGTTATCTTCTAATTTGCCATGGCCGTTGTCATAAAAGTATACGCCGACCTGAAACAATAACACATTATCATGTTCCTAGATTTTCTCGCCTTAGTAATTAATAATTGTAAACACAGTATGCGCTCAATTCTCTAAACCAGTGTTATTCTTTTTTTATTTATTTATTCTATAGCGCACAATTGAGTAGATGGTCTCCTATATGGTAAGAGAACACTGCCGCCCTAGTACAACCGCGCCACAGTCCGGGCATTCTTGTGTTGCCTCCGATATCCTCACTCACTGCGAAAGCACCGTTTAACGCTGAGTATTCTGTGAACTCGTGGTATCACTTCGGAGGAGCCGGCCCAATTAGTGCGTCAGCATATGCTTCGGCATGGCTCTTCAACGGGTGCGACAGCATGAAGAAACTCACGCGGCCACCGTCAGGTCCGAGAGACCGAATAAATTATAATTGCCCGGACCGGGATTTGACCCCGATACCTCTCGCTTCATGGTACATTAGTTAGTTTACAATTATGACAGTGCCAGATATCAAATGTCTTGCACCATTAGTGGAAATTAAGATCTTCTATAACAGATAAAACACGTAAAGATGTGTCTGTAACATATCTCTGCGTATTTCTGTATAATTTCATTAAAATGCACAAAGATCAAACCTGCTTTCCCGAATGAATGCGGTTGCGCCGCAAGACGGGCGTAGAACCAGTTGTTATCCATACCCCGGCGAGTGTGTTCGCATACACCTCGTTTTCTTCTATTAAGCCTTGTCCTTTCTCGTGCACATAGATGCCGCCGTGTTGGCCGTGGTGTATTTTGTTGTGCCTCACGATTGGGTCGCTATTCGTGCGAATCTATGGAAGTGATGTCAGTATGGCTGTAGTAGTATTAAGTTGTATCATTAACATCAAAGACGCGATCTGGATTCAGCGGTTGCCCGCGATTTTTATGAGATCGTTTATCCATCGCGTGGCGGAACGTCCCACTCTGCGTTTTCCGGTACGCGGTCGCCACTCGAGAACCTTTCTTCCCCATGAGTTGTCGGTTCGTCGAGCAATGTGGTCAGCCCATTGCCACTTCAACTTAGTACTACGGCAGGTAATGTCGGTTATTTTGGTTCGCCTGCGGATAAGCTCATTTCTGATTATAACTTGCAGCGAGACTCCGAGCATTGCCCTCTCCATAGCTCGCTGAGTGACTCTGAGCTTCTTCAAGAGGCCCATCGTGAGCGAGAAATTGTATAAATTATGTTAAATGAATATTTTGTTAAAAGTTTCTTATTAATGTAATATTTTTAGCGACTGACTGAACTGTGATACTCTAATTACATTTCAATAAAAGTACATAACTTTAAAAAGAGTAAAAGAAAGATTTTTCTACCTGAATACCGGCCAGTGCGTTTCCATAGATATTGTTGTGCTCAATGAGACCACGGCCTTCGCCAAATATGTACACGCCCCCTTGATGCCCGTTGTATATCTCATTGCGACGGATTGTGGGATTACTGTTAGACGTTATCCAGACCCCGGCGAAGTTATTTGAATGTATCTTATTATCTATAAACTGGCCTAAGCCAGATTCATGAACGTAGATGCCGCCAGTTTGGCCGTGGTGGATTTCACAATGGACCACGGTGGGATTTGCACCCGCTTTCACTTCGAAGCCCGCGATCCGATTGTTGTGGATGTCGTTAGCTTCAAAGTAGCCCTTCAGAACATTGAAAGTCGCATTTCATTATCGATAGAGCCAATCACAAGTGAAATTATTCTAATAAACAACAGAATTTATACATAAGGGTATAAATTCTGTTGTTTATAACAATAATATGTCCAAGTTGTTACAATGTAAGCTCTACACTGTTGATGTAGTATTGTCCATATATATAATTAAATGTAATACCTTGACCGTATAAGTGAAATTGTCCAACTCGACTCCATTTTAATAATCTTATTCATATTTTATGTCTTTTATTTCCTGATTAGTATTTATATTACATTTACATTAATTATTGATAGTTACAGTTATTGATTGTGCAATAATTATAGAAGAGTTCAAGTTATAGTTTCTGAAGATTTAGAAATTATAAAGAAAAACTCTCACCAATCCATTTTCAAATGTGAATATACCAACATCCCTGCCGTGATGAATATGATTTCGGCGCATTATGGGATTTGCAAAATTCTTAACCCAAATACCGGCAAGCGCGTTCCTTGATATCTCGTTATCTTGATATGCGCCCTATAAAAGATTTCATATGATCGTTGAACTTAATCTTTACAAACGATAACTTCATGTATTGCCAGAGCAACAAATACATCTATTGCTAATGTACTTAAAAGTGTTTTGATACTCTTTACTTCTTGTTTTACAGAATTCCAGAGATATTTTGCAATTAGGTACAGTGAAGCAAGTCCCAAAGTAAATATGAAAACGAATAGAGGCTTATTAGCGTGATAAGTTCTCATGACAATTAGCTCTGATAGTGAGATTATTGAAGTAAAATACCTGCGCATAATCAGTGACGTAGAGACCAACATTTTCACAGTCACTTATATCACAGTGTTTGATCACTGGATTCGCGCCCGCGCCAGATACGCACACAGCCGCACCAACTAGTTACAACAATTATAAATTATTTATTAGCTGATTCGGTCTCAAATTGATAGTCTTTCATGCAAATTGATTCAGCAGTTGAAAGAATCGGCTTCATTTTAGAGAGAATGATAAGGTAGCAAGACGAATTAGTGTCACACTAACCAACACTAGCACTGCGAATAATACAATGATCGACGGTGGGTGAGCAATTGTCCGAGACTTCCAGACAGTAGTGCTTATGGTGTTGCATGGTACTTGTCGCGTCTGGGGAGAATTTGAGGGTCATGTGGCCTGCGTACGCGCGGTTGGCGCCTTCCGCAAACGTAAGGGTTGACTCCGCCTCGCGGTCCAGTACTACGGACTCGGCCACGTTGCCAGGAGCACAACCTGAAATTGACTTAAATAAACTTCTGTGTTTCTTAATTGATAAACTTAAAATACACATTACAAATGTGTGAAATATTATTAAAGAGGTGGTCATATAACGAATTAATGTATTTCTTTGCGTCGCACTCCATTTATAGGTTTTAGTCATCATCATTATCCGCATATTAAAGTCCACTGCTGGACATAGGCTTCTCACAAAGACGCCCACCTATTACGATCTTGAGCGATCTGGATGCAGCGGTTGCCCATGACTTGAATGAGATCGTCTTTCCACCGCATGGCGGGACGTCCCACTCTGCGCTTTCCGGTACGCGTTCGACACTCGAGAACCTTTCTTACCCATCAGTTATCGGTTCGTCGAGCGATGTGACCGATCCATGGCCACTTCTAACTTACTAACAAGACGAGCAATATCGGTTACTTTAGTTCGTCTGCGGATAACCTCATTTCTGATTTTATCACGCAGCGAAACTCCAAACTTTGCCCTTCCCATAACTCACTGAGTTCTAGGTTTTAAAACATATTAATTACAACGAAGAACACTTACCCACAAGCTGTACATCAGAGTCAATGGCGAGACATTCCTCTTGGTAAAGCCCCGCGTGCACGAAGACAAGGGCAGGCCTCGCGGGCGCAGACGTCGAGGCGCGCCGGCACGTGCACGCAGCCGGACTGCAAGCGCACGTGCTTGTATTCGACGCTGCCGCCGAACTACCGCTACGCTCTTCCACATATTCCAGAGCCGCCTACAAATTTAGGGATATTTATTGATATCGTTTTCAATTTAATGCATATCGTGTCCAATATCAATTTTTCACTATGTTTTACTCTCACCTTCGGAAACATCACTTTTTATAATTATTAAATATAAAATACTACATACTAATGGCAATCTAGTATGATTCTGAGAAACAGGTTTATCTGACATAAAAACTGAATGAATAAAAAATTAAAAACTCACCCTTATAGTGTTAAAATGTTTAATACGGGAATCTTTCTTAGAGCGATAATTTGGCCGAACGTGTATGCCATAATAGAGCTGACGAAAGCTCTCCTTCCAAGGGTTATCAGCTTCACAGTCATCGGGCGCCACAAATTCAAACTGACAGGGAGCCGGATGCAGTAATGGCGTGTCAAATTCAAACACCGATTGGTAAAGGCTTTTCCTGTTAATAAAAACATTATTTACATATTTATTTCTATAGACTTAGCGTGTTATTTATAATAATCTAAAACCCCAGTGACGCAACATGTACGTAATGGGGTATAGTGAGCCATAACGATTAGTACTTTACAAACAGAAACATTGTTTTACATAACCCGAAAGTCGTATTTATAATCTATCGTTCAACATATGTTGGAAATAA
Source organism: Delias oraia (assembly GCA_018230265.1). Classification (NCBI taxonomy): domain Eukaryota; kingdom Metazoa; phylum Arthropoda; class Insecta; order Lepidoptera; family Pieridae; genus Delias; species Delias oraia. The sequence goes on along the minus strand of DWCF01000562.1, from coordinate 20,876 downwards.
TTTATAAACACATAATAAGGAAAATTGTGTGATTAGTAGGAAGCTTCAGGTCCTACTTAATTCAATTTAATCCAATTTTTTTAATCACTCTTATTCATCAATTGAACCCAGTTAGAAAAAAAACTAAAGGTAAGCTATCATTTCCAAGGTTGCATTAGAATTAAATACAGACACGTTAAATATATGCAACCCAAAAAAAGTACGCTCTTCAACCGAAAACCAGGTAAAAATGAGTCACAACAAGTGCAAGGTTTCTGACAGACACCATTTATGTAAAAACGTAATTTTAACAAGAAAAAACCAACATAAATATGAACCTCTAAAAGATAAATATTGCGTCGGTTTGACGTATTATTTTATGAATAGATACAATAAGTTTTCGTTCCATCAAAATTCTTCGGCTTTCAAACAATAAAAAGTTTCTATAAATAAGAATAGGACGATAAGGTTCTACTAAAACTTGACTCGAGTTCGCCATCCCAGTAAAGATGGCAACAAATGTTTAATAAAAACATGTACCAGTTGATTATTGTTTCGCAAATTAAACATTTACCATAGTTCGGTGTCGTTAGCGATCGTATTGAACCGCTTGCAGACCTGCGCGACGCGACACAAGTCCCGCTCGGTGAGATGTGATAGTATACAAAGTAATACTTCGTCCGGAAGTTCATATTGCAGGTATTGCGACACGTTGCAAACATCCACGCCTTGTGATAGCGATCTGTAAATGGCAAAATTATATATTTTGAAATATGTAATTGAAAAACCTTACTAAAACTGTTTCAGAATCTCGTAGCTAAATATCTTCATATGTCTACCACGAAGCGAGAGGTATCGGTTTCGAATCCCGGTTCGGAAAATTATAATTTAATTTATAATTTCTTCAGTTTCAATCTTACACAACGAACCTGGTCAAAGTTTAATCCAAAACAATGCCTGAAACTTACGTTAAATTTGTAACCGATCCTTTTATTTTTAAATGAAATACAAAGTTAACGAAGTGGTTTTATATTATAATTACAATTTTAAAATACTGGCATACCCTGAAAACTTCACCTTTGATAAAACGGAGTAATATTTAGTATTAAACTAGGATTATACTCAAATAACAGTGATATAAAAAAAAAAATTCACCAAAAAAAAAAATTCACCAAAACTAAAATAATATTAAAAGGCGTGCAGTCATCGAGTACAGCTTTGACTAATTAGAATTCCGCGGTTGACGTTACTCAGACACAATAAAGGTGCCTTAATTAATTATAATATTAGTTATACACAGTATCTACTATAATGGATTTATCACGTGTCGCGAGTATTTTGCAAATGTTACTTGATTCGGTAAAGATACGTAAAGTTTATACGTTTAGGATCTACTTATTTTGGCGGCAAAAAGACAGAAAGTTAATCGATTCCAATGGTTGAATCGAATATTGAATTTATAAAATTAAATGGGACCAAGTTTAATTTCTGCGCCTTAAGTAGTCTTTGTGTAATATAATTTGGTATTTATTCGTATTGGTCATAACCGTTTCTGCCAGAATCAAAATAAATAAGATAGCGATAATCTACGACCCGTCTGCGTCCTGTACCTACTCACTATTCAATGTCAGTAATTTCAAACCTCCAGTTTCGTTAATAAATCATTACAGTTCACTAACAAAATAAAATTTAAAAACGTTTTCAAACATCATAAATGGTATTGAAATACTAAAGTCGCCTTGAATGAGCTAATACAGTAATATACATGAAATAATAACGATTACCAAGTCTGCTCTGTGCATTTATGAAGTCAGCAAGTGCGACATATTAATGACAAGATTAACAATATTTTGCATTTTCGATTATTGAATGTAATTTTTACCGTGATAATAGACTGATCAAACTGAATTTAAATACATTTATACATTTCTATGGATATCGCGTATCCTATAATGCATATTAGGGGTAAGTATTCGCATTTCTTAGTGATAAGTTCTTTTTTCTTTGCTTTACAACTGTAATGAATATCGGTATCTGACTAAAATAGCAATAATATTTTTTTATAGTATAGCGGCCAACGGAGCAGGTGGGTCTCCTAAATAGTAAGAGAACACCACCGCCTATGAATAACCGAGCCACACGTTTCGCGCATTGGTTGTGATTGGCGGCACTTTTAAGGGCCTCCGATATCCTGACTCACTTTGCGAAACACAGTACAAGTACCATTTCACGAGAGTATCCTGTGAGCCCGTGGTGTCACTTTGGACGAGCCGGCCAAATTTTTGTGTCAACATACGCTTCAGCATGGCTCTCTCACGGGTGAATAAATAGGATCACAATCATCGCTATTACCTGACCCATCTATGAAATCGTTACAATATTATAAGTATGAAAACTAGTTTGAAGGATTCATAACTGTAAACCCTATTATCGTTATAGAATTTTGCATAGAACTTTTTCACGCTTTGCGAAGAGTTTCTAAAGCGATACAGGAGTTTCCTTTTACGAATAATATCCATCGGGGGTAAGAGTAGTAAAGTTAACGTTATTAAAATCTCACTTGCAAGATGTAAAACTGTATGCATATTATGCTTCTATAGAATTTTATCTGCAATATATATTTAAATATTTTCACGGTTACTTTAGAAACGGTATTAAACATGTATATTTACTTGGCTGAAACCTATATCATTCTAAGTATATAAATAAATAAGAGTAGTATTAAAAATTGTATTATAAATTGTATTTTATTCTTAATTGGATGTCAAATTTTAGTATCGACGCATCACTCAGTGCGGAAATCACTAAAGTAAACGATTTTTTACAATACGCAACTGTGATGTAAACAAAACTGATATGTCTTAAAGAATGAACAGATATCAAAGTTCAGTGTCCTTTAATTTGAATCCAACTAAAAACAAAACGGTTAAATCATATAAATAAATATTAAATAATTTAAAAATTACCTTTAAAAAATAAATATTTAGTTATAATTAATGTAATTCAATAATTATATTGTTCAAGCGACGCTACATGAAATTGATATTTTATATACATATTTAAATTTAAATTAACAAATCAATTACCATTTTTAATTTTACATAACTTGAACTTTACAAAGATAACATTCTTTATATTTCATTCATTGCTACCTAACCTGAATTGCTCGTAAAAACGTAGATTCTAATTTCTATTCCCAAGATAACAGTAAATATATTTGAGTTAGGATCCTTGAAAGACGAATAATAAGAACTAACAGGCCAAATGATGGAATATTACTGTACTCTTTATTATTAATATCATAAAAGCTGTACATAGTACCTTCTAATGTGAAGTAAATCTATTAAGACAGAGTTGGAATAGTCATCGATTCTATACACATTGAAAAGTAATAAGATTGAAAAATAGAACTTACGTTCTTGGTCTTTTCCTAGCGGGCAGCGAGCAAGTGCCAGAAGGTCCCGGCTCATGGTATGCAGGCGGCGACTTTCTACGCAAATCGTACGGACTGTGATGGCCGGCCGTTGTGGCAGGAGCCGCGGCTGGGATTGGTGGAGACCCGCCACCACCGCTACCACTCGGGCCGGCGCATGCTGTCGCCGCCATAGCACTACCCGTCGCGTTGTTTGGGCAAGGTACCGATTCACATGGCTCACCTAGAATAAAGTGTATAGTTTTAAAAAGTTGATACAACCTCTTGTTAAGCTTTTATTAACAATATCATTTTATATATTAGTATTCCAATGTAAATTCTAGTTCTATATTTCCTTAAAATATTTCTCTTTTTAGCTGAAAGGAAAGCTGAAATTAAAAAGGGTAAAATTTAAATATATCAAATGTATTTATTCAATCTTTTAACTGAAGCAAATTACTCAGTCATATAATATAAAAATCACCATTAAAAAATATATATATGATATGTAATAAATAAAATATATATATATACACAAAATCCTAAATTTCATTCTTAAACAACGATGACAGAACTATAAAATAATATAACTAAAACTTTAATAATATCATATGTTTGCAATTTAATCTGCATATATGTCAATGATTCTTATTATCATATAACATATAACAATGAAAATATTAATGTACTGTAAGGATAAGCTTAAAGGAAAATGACAAGTTTTAAGTCAGCCAAACATTAATATAAGTTTATCCAATAGGATGTATGATTATATATTACTTTAATTTTTGATTGTGTATTTTCAAGAGTATGTGCTAGAAATGAGCATGGAAACAATTAAATTCTAACTTGATGATTAAGTGAAGCGAGACATAAACAACTTTTTTGTAATAGATATTAAAAAAACAATAGACATGTTTATAGAAGTTTGATTGGATGCCAAAATTCATGACCTATTTGTTGATATAACAGTATGATATAGAAACACATATAGACAAATGTTACAGATATAATCTGAATGAAATTAAATGTCTTTACTTCAAATAAACAACTTAAAAATAGTTTATTATTATTATTTATGAACTAACTGGTATCCCTTAACTGAATTAATACAATTAAGAAAAAAATATCAAACATACAATTTCAAAACCATTTAAATTGTTGTAATAAAATTAATAAGAAATTTTGCTTTATAATATTTTAAATGCTGAAAATTAGGTTACCTTGAATAGTATGGTAAAGCTCAAAGAAACTTATAATTACATCTTCACAATTTCCAAGAGATTGTTTAAGAAACAATATGTAAAAACTAATAATTGACTTTACAATTATACTTATTATTTACTTTAAAATTATATATTTTATTTATTATGTGACAAATGTGAAATGGTTAATCATTGTTATGTGGTATAATTCAAAGTTCATTATTTAACATCATCTATTAAAGTATATTTTATTGAATTTACTAGTAATCAACTTATATCTCATACAATTAATAATACTTATCTTAAAATAATAACTTTGTTAAGTTAAAGATAGAAATGTTTAAACCTCCACATGATATCATGTCGAATTTCTACCATGTGCTTCATAGGAGTGCTGGATAAATGGTAAACAATCAAAGCAACATAGATTCATCAAACCTATATATTTCCTGATTTAGGATATATATAGACAAAATTATTTTAATGTTTTCATATTTCTAAAAATTTCTTTACAGAAATTGTTTATTATGAAAATTAATTTAAACTGTTAAATACTTGGTATCCATTTATTAACATAGGTATATTTTCTCATAATATAAAAATACAATTTAATAGACATTTACAATATATATTGATAAATCAAGATAAGAATAATTAATTCTGATAATATCTTTAAAAAAGGATAATTTTATTATATATGTATTTATCAATTTCTTGAAATCTCCTAACCACATTAATCAATGAAGTTTTCAAACAGCTGTTTCATCTATATGTATAAAATAACTGTTCCTCATGTAAATCAATACTTTTATTGCGCAAAAACTTTATAAAAATGCGCTACATAATGTAACAACACATTCTTCAAAATAGCACATGTAAATAAAAATAAATTTCCTTTGAACAAACGTAAATGATTGAAAATGATTTGAAACTACAGAATGATAACAAAATTATTTTAGTATCCTGATATTACAGACATTGTCAAATCTCAAAACAAATTCTTTATTAACAAAATCTGTTACAGCTACATAAAATTAAGTCATTTATACTATTTGGTACGATATCAGTCGACCCGAAAGACTTACTCGATTGTGTCCTGGATGGCAAAGGTATTCTATGTCCTCCTTTTCTTCGCGATCTACGCACGTAAGAACGCGAAGATGAAAACGAGGCACTAGGCATTATTTCTTTAACTTTAAATTCACTAGAAATTCAGCCTAAACAAAGGAGACAACCGCACCAACACCGTCGGCCATTTTCAGCTTAGTATAGGTTGGGGTACCGAAACAGGAAACTAAGATACCTCCACATCAGTCAACGATTGGCAAGACTTTTTATGATTTACAAATTATGCACTAAACACATGTAAAAAGTATATAACTGTCAACTCTTAAAAAACATTATTCACTATTAAACACCCTAAATTAAACACTTCCCTAAATAGCAAAGGGCGACTCTCTGAAGAAAAACATGGCCGTCGATGAATAAAACATTTTTTGCTGATAGTGTTGCCATTTTTATATTAATATATTTATAAACGATTTTTATTTTTCAGGAGAATAATAAATACAGCGTAAGTTTTATATAAATAAGAATTGGTACCGTTTATGTCACCTTGGTGCTTGATGGAAATAATAATTTTATAATATTATAATATGAAAAGAAAAGTATAAAGACCTCTAAAAGGTATCCCAACAGGTGGGTCTTAAGATGAACATGGACAAGACCAAAGTCATGGTTAAGGCTCACTATACTCGTTATTTTGAGAATGCGTTACTCGAAGCTGTTGACGAATACATCTACCTGGGACCAACTGTCCAGTTAGGTAGATCCGGCTTCGAGAAGGTCAATCGACGGATCCAATTCCTAATGGCAGCGTTCGGACAATTCAAGTACTTCTCCTTTAAAATACCTCAGTGCCTAAAGACGAGTCTTCAACCAGTGTGTGTTGCCGGTGTTGACATAAAGATATGAGAAATAAGGTTATCCACAGACGATTCAAAGTAAACGACATTGCACGCCGTATTAATAAGTTGAAGTGGTAATGGGGTTGGCATATCGCTCGACCAACTGACAACCGATAAGGAAGAAAGGTTCTCGAGTGGCGACCGCGTCCTGGAAAACGCAGAGTGGGACATCCCACCACCTGATGGAAAGATGATCTCATGAAGGTCGCAGGCAACCGTTAGATCCAAATCGCTCAAGATCGTAATAGGTGGACGTCTTTGGCGGAAGCCTATGTCCAGCAGTGGACCTGATAGATGATGATGATTATAATATGTGTTTAACTTATAGTCTTTTTGAAATGATATTCAAGTTATTTTCTGTGTCATTTGATAAAGTATTGTGTGTATGGTACGATTAAAACATTTACTGGTCATGATTTTTTTCAAAGACAATATATAGTTATTATATTATATTAATTATGTTAATATATTGTTTTACTTTGAAAAATTAATTTGATGTCAAAATTATAGTTGCTTTTTGTATTTATAATAATTTGACCCTACAGTATAACCAATAAAAAATATCAAAATGACACTGACAGTTAGTAAAGTAGTAAACGCTGACTGGTAGTTTGGGTTTCCGATCGATTTCAAATTTTAGCCTAAACACTATCGATATTAAATCGAACTATCTACACAAAGTAATGAAAATAGTAATATTACAAACATACTCCTTTATATTTTTTATGATTTTGATTGATAAAAGTTATGAAGATTAATTCACTCGCGCAATATTCATATATTTATTGAAGATTTTTCGTAAAAATGGTATTGAGAAAAAAAATTACTTAAATTACTTGTGTACCAAAGCGAAATAAATAATCGACACTCATTATAGGCGACTTAAAGCGTGGTTGACGTCGGCAACGCCTTACGGCCTCGCGGTACAAAGAGCCTCGCGCCTCAATTTTTTTTATGCATCGTTTAAAACGGGAATAAAATGTAAAAAATATTAACAGATTTTTTACACCACAATTGTATATATGGCATCTATAGTAACTAAAATAGAATTAAGATTTACGTCTTTAAATAATCATTTTTCGGACAATAACCACTTTTGAAAGTTCCAGTTAGGTCGGCGGTCCTTGTGCCATAGTTTTCTATGTTTTTTATGTACAGGTTTTATTATTTTATTGTAAGAAATCCTTATACCTCAGTTTAAGAGCATAGCGCACTGGGGATTTTTTGTTAGGGTGCCAATATATTTTTGGCAGTGCCACGTCACCAGAGATATTATGATTGTGTGTACCTACTGTAGCTTATTTCGGCCTCGCACGAATTTTTAAACATCAGAAGTGCGTAATAATTTAACACACACAACCCTTCTTGCTAGGTCATTATTTTGGTAATTTTTATATCTTGGGTTATAATATACATTATCTTATTACTTTATTAAACATCATTAGCGTTTAGTAAGGATCGCTATATTTTTATTTCTTTTTGTATAAAAGAAGTCGCGTTAGTTACACTATTTATAACTCAAGAACCGCTCAACTTATTGTCTGAATATTGGTGGGTAGGTAGCTTAGAACCAGGAGAAGGATTTAGCCGACCACTAAAATGGACTATATGTTTTTAATGTATACGTTTTTTGGATTTGGCTGGTCGGAGTTGGATTTTGAAAGACAAATTATGTCTTCATGCAATTTTTGCACATCTTATCTTCACCTTCAAATTACCTATATATTGACGATTTGTAATAACTAAAAACGACTTTAATTTTGTCATAGATTTTCACGTTTTCTGGCAAGGTTCTTAGTTATTAAGAAAGTTATCACCCGAAAATAAAAGATAATTATCCTTTTTAACTTTAATTAAGACTATTTTTTTAAATATTTATAATTATGTAACAAAAATTATTTTTTATGTAAATTATATTTATTAGTAAGCACCAAACACATTTTTTTCCCCAGTGAGACTCCTTTTAGTACATTTTCGCTCCATCTTATCTGCTATTTTTTTCTATTTCCTTAATATCTTGATAAAATCGTTAACCTCACATCAGGAGATGTGAGTAAAGAGCAAGGTTGTGGGTGGAAAGTAATGAAGGTGGCAACGAAGAAAATGAACTTTTAGATTTGTGCCCCTAACTAACGTTATTACGAGTTAAGATTAGATTAATAAGATAAGATTTAGTCTCTAAACAAACGAAAGCTCGAAATGTTTCCATTCTTTTGACGATTTCTTTCTAGTTCGGGTCTTTCTTATCGCCTAAAAATATCTTTAAAGGCATCCTTCTCTTCGAAGATCCGTCAGTGTTGTGATAAACTGTGGATCAGCCATAATCCATTGAATATCTGGTCCAAAGAAAACACCATCCTTCTAGTTTGCCTCTCAGACACCAAATTAAAGTAATATTAAAATGTTTTTTTTTAACGACGAACGCTGTCGGCATAAGGCCTCTACAGCTTCCCGCGGACTTTTGGGGCGAGAAATGGTTTGAGTCGTGATTAGCACAAGGGAATGCGAGACACGAACCTCGGCTTGAGCCATTGCGAGAACGTTGGCCGCTTCGGTGACCAGTTTTTGTGACATATATCGGTCCTCACCTCCGTTTCCGGGAAGGCGGTTTTTTACGCGGTCCCTATACAGAACCCTACCATCTGTTATTTTTTCTTGTATAGAGGCTAGCAGCTTATTGTTTGCCTGAGTGATTTGATCGTCCGGATCGTGTAAAACATAAAGCGGCTTTCGGTGTGACAGCCTTTGCCTAATCGGGTATTAAGGTGTTGCTTTAATACCATATTATATTCGCTAATCGCCATATAACAGAAACTGTCAGACGAAATGACACACTTCCACACAGACGACATGACACTAAATTGAAGATCTTATAAAACAATGACGAGTTAATATGTAATGATAGCGCGCCACTTTCAATGCTAGAGGAGTGCGTACGTTTAAGTTGTAAAATGTTTATGTTTTTTTAATTTACCTCATACAGGTGTAATTTATTTAGAAAGTAATGATAGTTATGATGACCTGTTTAGATTTAAAAACAATTATCAAAATATAATTGTACCTATTAATTTATAACTTCAAGTGAGCACAAAAATCTCTTTTACATTAAAAAACCGTTTTGTAATAAACCTAACGTTCTAGAGTTTTTTGAATCTTCAAAACCATTTTTGTTATAGATCTGTGTAATTTTTCGATGGTTAATATACTCTTATGACGATTGACATATATGTATTGCCAATTGTTATATCGTAACTGTATTTTCATTTTGTGATTATTTATCTATGCTATTGAAAGTTGGAGGCATTATTAACTATATATCTCAATTTTATATAAACTATTCCAATAAAATGCCTCCTTTTGAATGGATTGATATTGGCAATTGCTTATTTGCCGTGTTTGCATGTATGTTTTTGACTATATCTTATGTAGCAAGTTTGTATGTGTGGAGATCAAAAGAAAACAGGTTGCTTTTTCAGTTTCATACAAATGAAATAATTTTTATTTACGTATAAGTTACAATCTATTAATACTAAATATTTTTAATGATTTCAGAGATCACCCAAGTACTATAAAAAGGAGATTTTTTAGTGTTTGTATTATGATGATGTTTGCTCCAATATTCACATACTATTTACTCAACGAACCCATAGAAAGAAACGAAATGTATGAAAAAATGGGATTAAGGAAGAAGGGATTTTTTCAAGCCTTAACTTTACCATTATTATTAACTATTATTCTATTCTTAGGCCCACTGTCAATGCAGTTATTTTCTGGAGCTTGGAAAATATTCATTGGTATGTTTAACAGATATTATTTCCAATTCCAATAGAATAAATTTCTATAATATTCAAGTATGTTTTTTTATGAAGCCGATAATATAAATGATTTACTAGAGCCTACTAGTTTACTGTTATATAGTTTTGACTGTAATAGAACTATAAATAGATGTAATATATTCAGAACACATTTTTGTACTTTTAGAACCTATGTACTGGATATCATGTTGGCAAGACTTGGTTTGGGTTAGAAACCATATTATGGCTCCACTTAGTGAAGAATGGGTATTTAGAGCTTGTATGATGCCTTTATTATTGCAGTGTTTGAAACCAATGTCGGCAGTTTTTATTGGACCAGTATTGTTTGGAATTGGTAAATGGTTGCATATATGTAAAACATAACAATGTAATACAATATATAGTATTGTAATAAAATTTCAGAATAAAATACCATCTATCACTAACAAAATAAGTTCTATGGTTGTTTTTATAGAGAATAAAATCACTGAAAATTTTAATTTATTTTGAAACTATTTAGCCAAGGTTATGAAGTACTAATATTTTTTTCTATTACAGCCCATTTCCATCATGTATTTGAAAAAATCAAAGCTGGTTATGAGATCAAGACAGCTCTAATTGTTTCTAGTAAGTATACATTTATATTCAACTTGTAACTTGTATTTCAAGTAATAATTTAATTTATTCGGTCTCTGGAAGGACTTTACAGTGGCCAGGTGATTGTCTTAATACTGTCACATATGTGGGACAGCTATGCTAATGCACTAATTGGACTAGTTTGTCCGAAGTTATGCCAAGGGCTCACAGTGTGAAATGGTACTTTTTGCAGAGTGAGTCAGGATATCAGAGGCCCTTAAAATTGCCACTTAAGTCGAGTAAAAATCCAGCAAAACAAAAAATGCGCAGATTGTGGCGCGTTTGTTCATGGGCAGTGGTGTTCTATTACCATATAGGAGATCGACCTGCTCTGTTGTCTGCTATAGAATAAAATAGTAGTAATATTATGTATGTATTTATTTTTTTATAAAATATAGTACTTTTTCAGGCTTCCAATTTATATACACTACAATATTTGGTGCCTATTCATCATTTTTGTTCTTGAGAACTGGTAAGTAATATAATAACCTTGTTTAGCAATAAGGAACTTATGTTTAGTCATTAACTATTACTATATATAAATGAAATTATGACCTAGATACTAAATAACTTGTAATAAGATATTATTTCTTACTTTATAACTTCTTAATATATTATAATGATATACTACGACGACCTAAAGAATTTATAATTTTCTTGCTTATCCCATCATCAATCCACCCCCATAATCAAAACCACATACTGAACTTAAATAAAAACAGTAGTAGCTAGCCTAATTCAGAAAAACTCCAGAATATATTAAGATTTTTATTACAAAATATGTACAAACGAAACAAGAATGTAAATCAAGAGACATTAATTATTACTACACTTGTTTATGGATAGTAATAAGAAGGATGTGCTCGTTTTTCTGAAGTTGAGGTGCTCACTATAGGAAGCCCTGGGCTAGAGGCTAATGTGTTGTGTAATTAGTTATATACATTTATTTAGGATATAACAAAAAAATCTTATTTCAGGTCACTTCATCGCTCCTCTAATGGCACATATATTCTGTAATCACATGGGGTTTCCCAACTTTGCTGATGTCGCACTATTCCCTCCAATAGAACGCTTTATTATTATTTGTAACTACCTTTTAGGGTTTGGACTCTGGTGCTACCTACTTAATCCAATGACCAGTCCTGATTTATATTACAATAAACTTAATTTTGGTACCTGAAATAGTGTAGATGTAAAAAATGAATCTATATTGTTTGATATAGAATGATTTATGTGTCATATAATTCATACCTTTGTTTTGTAATTAAGGCGAGAATTTAGTTTATAAAACCTGGCAAAGATTTTAAAATTTAATTGTTTTTTAATATATATACCAGGATTTTATGCATGGACCCATCATTGAATTGTATTGAAAAATTGTTGAAATTTGTTTAAACCTATAATTTATTGTATTACAGTAAAATTTGTTTGTTTCACATAAATTTGTTCATCAGTTTTATTTAAAGATTATTGTAATGTAATGATCAAAATTGTAGCGATTAATAAATTAAAATATGATTTGTTTTAGTTTTAAAAAATACATAACAGACAATTATTTTATTTTATAATTTTGACGCGGTATTTTGCACAAATAATAACTTATTGTAAGTTTAAGATGTTAACTAGTCAATTATTCGTCTATATTACTTACTGAGCGGTGAACACCAACATTTTCGATTAGCTTTTGCATCGCAATGTAAAATTTCCCTTTCCTCTATTATATGGGATATTGTTTTGTTGTAATTACTCAAATAGATACAAATGTTTTTGTATAACGTTGTTAGCTAAGTATGTGCTTGTACCTAAACCTTACAGGGGATATATTATATTAACAATATACTAAATATTTGTATATAATTATAAACTAATTTTTGTATGTTTTCTCATTATAAAAATTGAGATTTAAAGTGTCACAGTATCACTGAATGCATAACTAGTGGATGTGTTTTGGCTGTCATGTTTACTATATTCTTAATATAAGTATATTATTAATAGTTTTTGTTCGAAGTGATGTTTTAAATGTTCATAAAATACAGTGCCATAATATCAGAAATTATCGAACCTAATGGAGATATGACAAGTGATACAATTCAATTTTAGGTAGTTTGCGTTTATAACATTGTGAGTTTACGGGTCTAAATATTATTTTTTAAAATAGAATAGCGGACAACGGAGAAAGTGGGTCTCCTATATGGTAAGAACACCACCAGGCAAACACGCCTATTGGTAATTGGTTGGCCTGTTTCGCCACTTAAGCGGTATTTTTAAGGGCCTCCGATATCCTTAATCACTCAGCGAAACACAGTAGAGGCACCGTTTCACGTTCAACTACTATTTCATATTGAATATTCTGTAAGTCCGCATATTAAGGCACTCGCCCCGCCACTGTCGAGCCCTTCCATAGATCGAATAAACTATAAATTAAATGTCCGGACCGGGATTCGAACCCGATACCTCGAGCTTCGTGGTACACTTAACTACGAGGCTCTTCTCTTACCTTATAGGAGACCCATCTGCTCCATTGTCCGCTATAGAATAAAAATTGTTTTTTTGCCTAAAAATACAAAAAAATTCAGCTGTTACGATTTCTGTTTATCCAAGGTTTTCTTGCATATTACCTATTCATTATCCACTTTTTATTATAGGTCAACAATCAAAAGTAGTTTTAAATACGAATTAAATGCGATTCTATGATACTGTATATACCTGAGACTTCTTAGATAATAAAAAAGAACATACGTAAACTTTAAGGTTGTGGTTGGACCATCTATGTAACCCAAAAAATATTTTTTTGGTGTAGCCTAATTTAATTACATGAACAGTTATTATTACTTCCGACGACTATTATACACTTTAGTAAAACTGATATACAAAATATTAGCACTACGGCAGTAATAAGGGCGTATATTAGAAAGAACGCCAGGAAGCATTAGAAGCGGTGTGCCTAGCGCGAGGGCGGCAAGCCAAGAGGGCGAGTCATTTTTTTCGAAATGACTAATGCTGTTGGCATAAGGCCTTGACAGCTTCGCGCGGACTTTTGTGGCGAGCCGTAGGCTCGTCTAGAGAGCGAGTCAGGCAGGTCATATAAGACACGGATCTACGACGTACGATGCCGTTGTCTTCCAGATAATTGCTAACAATATACTAAATAATGTAAGTACTACTAAACTAGTCAATTGTTAATGTATCCATTAATTTAGTGATTTAATTTGTCTTGAAATATAAAACCGAAAAACAATGTTTTTTATTTTTATTAAATACAGTGTAAATTCTATATAACGACACTGAAGGGACTGTGTTAAATGGAGAGAAGAAAAATTAGTGTATGGAAGACAAGCTAAACCAACTAAAGCCAATTGATTTCGACGCTTTAGGGAGTTTGTCGTTAAATCGAGGGACGTTACATGCAGTTGACACTGTACTTAATATTTATCCACACTAATGACAAATATTGAACGCTTCAATCACTCAACCGATTTGGATAAACGTACTTGGAAACAATCCGTTTTGTCAATTTTTTATAGATTACTACAATAAAGTTCTACTTATTCACGCTAAAACGTACTATTAAAATAATCAAAAAACTAATCCAGGATTTTTTTACCCACAGAGTGATATAGTAACTTTTTTATATTAAATTCTTAAATCAGCTGATCCGATTGTATTATTATAGCACATAACTATAGATACAAAATTCTTTGAAAATCACAGTCGATAGTCATTAAATATTTTACGTTCTTATCCCTACTGTCAAACTTATCATAAATGTGACAATGTAGGCTCTTTATCCGTATCCCAGGTAAAATTAGTAATATTTGAAAGGAACAAGCGTGAAATCATCAAAACATGTAAAATTCGTCGACTAATAAAAACTATTAAAATAAAAAATATTTTTAATAGTATATAATTAATATTTTAACAATATCAAGCTTCACTTAGTCATTACATGAAATTCATTTAAAACGACGAAGATAAAAGTATCTACTGTTTAAAAAGTATAAGTGATATATCGATAAACATTTCAAATTTAATTTAATACTTTAAATACACCCAAAAATATGCTACAATATTTTAAGAATCTAATAAATCACGATTTAATTTACATAGTATAACCAACAGTTTATATAATTATAACCGAACAGTAGTAAAATAACAGTATCAGTCAATACTTTTTAACATTTAATAAAAACCCTTACAGCATGACAAAAGGATGAAGTCAGTCTTTAAAAAATAGCCAACAATTATGCTTTCTAATTCATCGTTGAAAAATTGATTTTTTTCGAAAATATATTCCAATTTAAATTCATATTTGATTTGTAAAGTTTTATATAAATAATCTAAGTGCAGGTACTTAGATCAATCAATCGATCGATGTATCAAATATGAATACATCTTGATTGAAAAGTAAAAAATAAAAAAAAACTTTAAGCATACAATTAAATGTTAAAAGACAAAATTATTTTAAGAGAACTTAAAGTGCCGTATTCTTTTATTTTCTCTCTTTTACTAACCTACACATAATTAGGCGCTTATCACATATTTTTTTAGGATTTCATAACATTTCTATGCATTATTATTACAATTTGAAATTTCATTTACAACTGAGCTGACAATTATGTAACCGAAAGAATATTCCGATGTCTTAAAAGATACCATCTGACTTTCACAGATTTTTTTTTGAAATGACACGCTGTTGGCATAATGCCTTCACAGCTCCGCGCGGACTTTTGGGGTGAGAATTTGATTTTGTCCCGCGACTAGCGCAAGGTAGTCCTGCGAGACAAGAATCTCGTCGTGTGCCGTCGCGAAAACATTGGCCGCCTGAGCGGCCAGTCGGAAGCTCACCGGGTGGTCTTTGCGAACTTTCACAGAGTCCTCGCCACAACAGGACATAGCTATACTCATCGGAATTATTTCGCTAGCTATGACTAGCTACGTTATATTGATATAACGGACAAGAACATCGAACATAACGTTGCTCAGGGAGCTTGTATGGGTCGATTTGGGGATGTGGGGAGAATAGCGGGCGGTGCTGGAGAAGCGTCCAAGTCACACGCGGATAGTAAACGGACCAACTCATCAGGGCACGGTCCACCATCTGATATCGGAGACTCTTCACCGTCACCTGAAATTAATTCATCATATCTATCATTACACTTTTAACAAAATGTAACACCGTAGCTCGATTATTACTCTGGCGAAAATTCGATAACATCTGCCTAAAATATTTCTAAATAGAATGTAAAATTGACAAACTCATATGACCACGATGGAATTACAATTGATAGATATTACTCGTGGATTAAGATTTTACTTTATTTTTTTTTATTTTTAGGTGAGCCATGGTGAAGCATATGCTGACAAAATAATTGAGCCGGCTCGTCCAAAGCGATATCACGAGCTCACAGAATACTCAGCGTGAAACGGTAGCTGTACTGGAAACGGTACTTCTACTGAGAGGATAGCTACTTAAATGCCGTTGATGCCGTTTAAGCGGCGTAAAAGAGCCGGCAACACAACCAATGCGAGTACTGTGGCCAGGTTGTCCATGGGCGGCGGTGTTCTCTTAACATCTACTCTGTTGTCTGCTATACCATAAAATAAAATAAAAATAACAAATATCATATTATGTATGTGATAATAATTAATGAAATTTGAATTTTATTGATAGGTATCAGTTTGTTTTGTAACATTTAATAATTGAATCAACAACGCATTTCTTTTAATAGAACGAAAACTTTAAAAGTTTGATTCAATGCTGTAAATATAATAGATTCGTGATTGAGAATACCTTAATATATTTAAATCTTACCACTTCCAGCAACAGTCTGTGAAGGTTTTGCGGCTTTATCTATAGGCGCCGTGAGGTCCCACATTTGCGCAGCGCCTGATCTGTGGCCGCAGAGTAGAAGCCTTCGGGGTCGTAAAGCCCCCTCACATTCCGCGACAACGAAGCACGACATTGGCGACCCATCAACAGATCGGATTGTGCATACTCTAAACAAAAAATAAAAAAAGTTAGAAAATATCCTGTCGCAAAAATATACATACAATTTCAAGATTTTATAAAAAGATAATAAATTACATATCGATTCAAAGAATAAATACATTTAAATACCTTTTGCCGTTGGAAGCGAGCCGAACATATAAGGTATCTGTATCAGGAACCACCTTTTGTATAAATATTTGCTCCTCATCTTGTTCGCCGTATGGTCCTAAAATATGATTATAAAACTATTATGATTTAATATATTAAAAAATATATGAAAAATAAAATAAAGTTCTTGGTTAAAAAGTATTCGCCGGTAATATAGTGAAATGAGTATAGAGAGCTAATACTATAATGCATTTTAAAAATATTTATATCCTTTTTTATCCTTATCATCATCATTTCAGCCGTAAGACGTCCACTGCTGGACATAGGCTTCCCCTTTGGACTTATATAATAATGTGATCATCAGGGGTCTGTCAGGGACGCATTCAAAGTAAAATATATATGTGATAGGTATGTATGAATTAATGTCTTTTCATTTAACTTACTTTTTAACACTAAAAATACAAAAACGTTTTTTTTTATTGTATAGCGAACAACGGAGCAATTGGGTCTCCTATATAGTAAGAGAACACCGCCGCCCATGAACAACTGCGCCACAGTCCGCGCCTTGGTTGTGTTGCCAGCTTTTTACGCCGATTAAGCAGTATTTTTAAAGGGCCTCTGATAACCTCGCTCACTCTGCGAAACACAGTACAAGTACCGTTTCACGCTGAGTATTCTGTGAGACCGTGATATGACTTCGGACGAGCCTAACCAATTAGTGCGTCAGCAATGGCCTCAGCATGGCTCTCCCACGGGTGAAAGCTGGGTTCTTACCTGAGTCATTATGAGGTTGTGCCGTAGGAGCTTCCAATGCTAGTACTTTGAAGGCTGCCTTGGGCGTTGTACCGGGCTGAGTAGATATCATTCCTCTAAAACGCGTAACACGCCACGACCTTACGTGGTTATATTCACTGCATACTGATATCAAATAATTCTCTGATAGCGAAACCTGCAAATATAATTTAGTTTTCATAATAATATTTATAAATACATATAGGTATATTATTAAACTCTAACGTAATAATTATACGATTTCGTTTGTATTGCACAACATGTAACACTGTTAAGACCAACAAACGAAAAGGTAAAAAAATATAAGCTAATAAACTTAATATATTAGCACGACTACCGCTATGAGTTTTATATCTAATCTTGTAGAGATGTATCGAAAATACGAAAATTAAATGAAAATAAGTACGTTAAAAAGACGTTTAATGTAAATTGTATCTCGCTTACGTACCTTAGTGACAGGACTCTGGTGCACCGTAAATGTCTGAAAGAGTTGCGGCCCATGGCCAACCGTCTCCGGGTGTTGCACTATCACACGAACAGAGCCGTATCTAGTACCGTACGCTATTTCTAGCCAGTTGCCGCAGAGACCTATAACATCACATAAAAGCTTAACCGCTGGCATTAATTAGCTACATATATTTTTACTTCAATGAATCAACGACTGTCAATCCCGTGGTGAATCAACTTTTTCAGAATATAAATTCTCAAGTATTTTAATGGATTTTTTATGGTATAGCAGAGAATGGAGCAGGAGGGTCTCCCATATGGTAAGAGAACATCGCCACCCATGAACAACTGCGCCACAGCTCGCGCATTGAGTGTGTTGTCAGCTTTTTACAGCACTTTAGCGGAATTTTTAAGAGCCTCCGATATCCTCACTTACTCAATGAAACACAGTACAAGTACCGTTTTACGTTGAGCATTCTGTGAGCCCGTGGTATCACTTCGGTCGAGCCGGCCCATTTAGTGCGTCCGCATATGCATCAGCATGGCTCTCCCACGGGTTAAATACCTGTTCCATTGTCCACTATACTATATATAAAAAACTACTACTTACTAAACTACTTGCCACTCGAAGAAAATACTAGACTAGTCCGAACTAGGCTTAATGGTCGGCGATGCCGTGCGAGAGCCGCGTGCTGGCCGGCCACGATCCGAAACACTTGTCACTCGTGATCCGTAGCGAACCAACAATAAAGGTAATCTAAGGGAATCACGCAGTTCAAATCGTGTCCCATCGTCACTCTTTCGATACAAATAATGTATACCAACCTCCACACTTAAATAGCTATAGTAAAAAAACGTAGTTGTACTTACTAGTTTTCGGCGTAAGATAAACGGATATAGCAGTAATTGGCTCTTGATTTGGATCCTTGTAAAGCTGTGTTACCAATAAATCATTATCCTTCATACGAAGTGGGAATTTCTGCATATCTGAAATAACATCACATTAAAAGCATATTTTTCTTAGTTTTCGTATAATTCTTGTTACATTTTAAATTACCTATATAATTAATTGCTCCTGTAGCTGTTCCTAACAGTAAAAAAGACCCAGCTGTATCATAGGTGGTGAGATGTGCAACGTCCTGTGTCTGCCAATGTTGTGTACTCGTGTGCCAGACACCGGCTTTACTGCGGCTGCCAGCACCACTTAGCGCCACTAATTGTGGTCCCACAAATAAAAGGTGTTCTACTCGTACACCTAAGTTGAATGTGCCTGTACCAAAATTATTAATATAAAATTAATATTTATTTTATATTAAATGTATAAATATCAGTTTCAAAATGGTACATTTTATAGATAATTTTCCTTTTTTAAAAATTTCAGTAGAAAAGTATGGCACGATATTATGAAAAACTTGTTCATTTGGTTGACGGCAACGTTAGCTTTTTTTATAGTCAGAATGTATGTAATGCACGAACTATGGCGCGGTTGTCAATGGGGGAAGGTGATCTCTTAACATTAAGGTGCTGCTCTATTATTCACTATACAATTATTTTATGTTCTGGCCACTCCGAAGACTGCATAAATTATTATTGTCCAGGTCGGGGTTCAAACCCGATACCTCTCGTTTCATAGTAGACTTATTAAACTACTTATCTATGTGTGACTCTGAATTCCTATAATTCAAAACCACTTTGATTTATAGTTTTCTGAGTATGATGTATATAAAGTGGGAGCCAGTTAATTTAAAATACATTAATTAATACAGTTAATTTAAAAAAAACTCACCAATCAGAGTTCTTCTAACTGGTTCTGTATGAGTGGAAAACGCCCATAGGCGCACAAAAAGACCGCTAGCCACACCAAGCATTACATCCGTGCCTGATGAATTACTCCCACTAGAAGTCGCTCCACCAGTTTTTGCATTTAATGCTATGCGTTCTATCGTTGAGTCTTGTACTGGTGATTGAAATACTACATACCAACCGCATGAATCGGTTAATCTGAAATATTTACATTACATAAAAAAACCTTTATTTATTTTAAAATTAATATGTATCAAACCAAAACGTGTGCTGTGTAACACGGCAATTTATTTCTGTGAACCAACATTTTTATTATATTAATAAATACTACTTATATTTCATATTTTTTTTTAAATTTACTTAAGTGGTTCGAAATATTCATATATTTCAAAGGTTTAAAAGTGAATTTACACCTTAAAGTACTTTCATAAGAAAATATAAATTTTAAAATTACCTGTATCCAGTAACAAAATGTGAGTAGGCAACTGCAATCCAATTATGATGTGCTTTTATTATCTGAACTTTCATATTCTCTGACCAAGTATCTAAAAGAAATTTTATTTTACATTAATATGTATGACATGAAAAGTCTTTTACCAATTACGATTTAATGGTACATGCAAATACTTTACAATTGTACATACTTTCAACTCGTAATCCTTTCTGACTATCTGCATTGCCTAAAGATGCAGCTCTTGAATGTCCACGACCACACCGACTGAAACAAGAAATGTTAAAAAGAGG
>DWCF01000561.1:0-43402 GCA_018230265.1 Delias oraia | reverse complement strand
TTTTTAATGACGATAGGATTTATGAGCAAATAAAGCAATCTGCAAAGTCAACACTTACCAGGAATCAATGACTTTTCGTTCGGGTAATGAACTTGGCTAAAACGCCCCGCCCTTTTACTGCTGCATTTCAAATGAAAGCAACTATGTTATCTTAATTATACGTTACTATTGTTTAGTAATTAAAACCTAGAATCATAAACCCTTTAAAAATATCTATTGGTCTTAGTACAAAAATTCTGTAACAGAAATATTTTTAATATCTGATATTAAATTTTTAAACATTTGAAAATTTGTTACGTCAATTATATTCTTAATGGTCTGGAGCATTTTTGCATTTGATAGCAATCAATCTGAAACATCATGAGCAGAGGTAATAAGGACGAAATGTATTTAATTATTGATTTTCAAATATTAATTAATAACGGGGAAATTTTTTTTAATCTCAAGATAATTATCAAAATAAAATCCAGTAGCATCTGACAACGACTTCTGCTCCATATTTCTGTTAAATATTACAATATAAATTAACGATGAAATTCTATATAAAATTAAGTGTTTTCGCAATTAAAGTTGCCTATTTGATAATGTAGCCTAATAGTAATATGCCTAGGTATAAGGTAAATCCCAAGTTTACCTCGTCAAATTTCATCAGAGTCAATTTTTGTTGACATATGAGACGCGATAGATAGATATAATTTAGAATATTAAATAATATATAATAGCAGGTATTATACATATTGTATTCAAGAACAAAGCTACAGGCTCAAACCGGTGGTACTACACATGATTAAGCATTCTAAGGTAACTTAATCCGAAGGATAATGGTGGAATCCTTATGCAGAACGTCCGTCCAACGAACGTTCCCAAAGCGAATACTTTTTACAATAGAGAACAGGAAAATTGAATAATTAACAAATAGGTTATGAAAATTATTAGCAAGACCAAGAATGACCGTGTAAGACTTGAGCAAGAATAAGATTTAAGCCTGCAAGCCTCGTGCGTCTTGCAGCTGTTTTTTTTGCCAGTGATTTTTGGAATTTCTCATTAAATTTTTAGATATATTTTCTAAATCTGGTTGGTCTTTACTATGGCTATGCTAATTCAACCTTAAAATTTTCCTATTCTGATAGGTTTTTCTAAGATCTGAAGTAAACTTTAATAAATATAAACAGTCTACTAGGTAATTTCAAGACTTGCAAGACTCGCTGCAAGACCAAGACCAAAACTGGAAGTGCAATACCAAGACCAAGGCCAATACCTGGATGATACCAGGTGTATTGGCAAGAACAAGACTGGCTAAGTCTTGTATCTGGGCAACACTAATGCTAGGGAATAATAGTATGCCAAGGTAAATGAGAAATATGTAAATACCTGGAGGAATAATTTAAAATATTTATTATGGAAAAATAGTATAAAATGGCAAGGAAGGAAATACATTAGAAAATCAGATATCTTTGTTAATTAATAATACATACGTAACATAGATGTAACTTCTGACGTAAAGAAATCTATGAAAGCTTACATAACCCAGTCTGTGGCTGTTTTCAAGTTCAAGTAACTTTACGGTCCACAAAGGAGTAACATAGTTTGGAAAATCTAGTCGCAAATTTTATGTTATTTTAATCTTTTCTTTATACGGCCTTGAATGAGACCTACGTGAGAGATACAAATTTAGCCGCATTATCCTTGGGAGAGCCATGAAGCATATGCTGACGTAAAAATTGAGCCCGCTCAAGCGATTTCACGGGCGCAAAGAAAACTATCATGAAACAGTATTTATACCGCGTTTCACTAAGTGTAAAAGGCCGGCAACATAACCAAAGCCCGACATGTGGCGCGGTTGTCAGCACCACTTTTCCGTTGCTCGTAATACAATAAAATAAACCCAATGACCGCATTTTCCTTTCATGTGCCTACACAAAAAAAACATTTCTTCACATTATATCTTTAAAAACAGACGTATACATTACAATGCTGTTATATTACAAAGATATAATCTAAACGTAGCCTTTAAATTTAACCTTACATTATTACGGCTATCACTCATAAGATGTACAATTTTGACCTACATAGGTTTACAGCTGTGAATTTTCGAATATTCATAGAAAACAAAACGGATAGTTCTATGCATGGGCTAGTGTGACAGGCCTCTAAATATGCCTCCCACTATTTTAATCAAAAAGTATTCACGTCCACTAGATTTTTGGAATATCCTTTGATAAAATTATACCTAAAAATTATCGAATTATTGATGCGATTTTAAATTTCGCTATCAACCATCATTACGTCAAACATGTGTGTAACGTAAATAAAAATGGCGTAGCAACTAGCACCTAACTTTATGGAACGTGCGAAGAGTTTGCTTGGATGGTGTTAAAATATCACAAACTCGCTAATTAGTGGAACACGTTGGCACTTGGCAATAGGTATTGAGCTTCAAGGTTAGATTACCATAAATTATAATTTATCCAATCGTAATTTATAGACCGGGAAGTTATTATTATGCTGCGACGTAGACTACACATCTTACGTAGAAATACGCTTATCATCTATATTCTATAGATACTCTATAGCGTATATATAGTCAGTCACTGTAGTCTATACTCTATACTAGTTATAAAGGTGAAAGTTTGTGTGTTTATTTTTTTAATTTTTTTTATTCTATAGCGGACAATAGAGAAGGTGGGTCTCTTTTGTGATAAGAGAACACCGCCGCCCATGAACAACCGCGCCACAGTCCGCGCACTTATTGTGTTGCCGGCTTTTTACGCAGCATAAGCGGCACTTTTGAGGGCCTCTGATTTACTCACTCAATCTGCGAAACACAGTACAAGTACCGTTTTACTCTGAGTATTCTGTGAGCCCGTGGCATCATTTCTGACGAGCCGGTCCAATTGGTGCGTCAGCATATGCTTCAGCATGACTTTCCTATGGATGCAACATTAGTAAGACACTCGCACGGCCACAAGCCCTTCCAGAAACCGAATAAATTATAAATTAAATTATAATTGTCGAATGATTCGAACCCGATACCTCTCGTTTATTCATTCAGTACACTTTTAAAACCATTAAGCTACGAGGCTCTCAGATCTGTGAGTCGATCTTGGAAATTCTTTCACTCTCTTGAGTCATAGGCTATATATTAACCTGAAAAATGTAAAAGCATTTTCGTGGCCTCAAGAAGGAGGGAAAACAAACAAAATGTTGATGACAAATATATGGTTGATAATACCGATAAAAAATGCATGACATCATATATCTACCTTTCATAATGTATATGGCGACATTTGTTGGGCCAGTCAATTAATAATAACATTAGTATTAGCTGAACGGCATTCCTGAAGTAATATTCATCTTATGCAATACAAAAAAATAGGGTTGCTCTCAAACTGACAGAAACGAATAATCGTTTTCAATGTTGTGCAACCACCGCGAAACAAAGGTAAATCTTTGTTCCTAAACCTATTGTTTATAGGATGATACAAAGGAAAACTATTTACAAAGAACTATGGTGGTTCCTGAAGTAGTATTCAGTTATTTCATAGTAAAAAATGAACAACAATAATTATATTCCACGAGATTAGAAACAGTTCTATGAACAAATTTCCCCTATTCATTGACACACTTTCAAGGGGTAAAAAGTTTAATATACTACTTTACAGTTTTGGGTTTACCTTACTGTAGTAACTGGTCTGCTAGTAAGATAACTTGCAAGTCGAAAAAGAAAATAAAAAAGCCTGGCCCGGAATTTTGCTCTCGTTTGGGAGATTTTAAAGGTTTTCTTTGGTGCATGAAAATAGAAATTCCTTATAGTATATCAAAGATTGTCGATTAGGTGACGTCCCTTGACTGACCTACTGATAACAATGTTATTGCGTATATAAAACGTTATGGGTGCTCAAAGTGAAAGGATTGCCTATTGTTAAATATGACCTACCTAGTACACAGAGATTGAGGTTTTGTGAGAGCTCCTCGTTATGATGTTCCCACCTCCGTATTCGAGCTGTTCCACCACTTACCTGGAATTAAAGAAACAAACATGTATAGTGCAATTCAATCGCAATTCTTTGCTAAAATTTCTTAATTTTCTATTTCATTTCTCTAACAAGAATATCAGCAAAAGAGTGACAGAATATTGAAAATATTGTTTCATGCAAAGCAGTGTATGTTTAAATTTGAACATAATACTTAGGTTTGTATGTTGTGTGATAAACAAGCAGTGTTTATCTGATGATATTTTTAATTAATGCATTTTGTATAAAATAATTATATATTTCTACATATCTTCTCTATTTTAAAGTCTAATCCCGCATTCATTATTGACGCATTTATCTTAAAAATACATACTAAGTTTTCGCTACATATAGTAATATAAATACCATCATGGAAAAATTAGTCATATAAAATAATGTTAACTAAACAACATAGATCCTATAAAATGTAATGTTTAATTATTTAGGCTTTTAATTAGTCAAACTAGATAAATTGGTGAGGCAGATAAAAAGATATCGCTGTACCGCGAAAGAAAGGAAATTTGGATAAACATTCATCGTCATGGAATTTTCTGTATTACAGACAGTTAACGTGCAAATAAATTTATTTGATTTTAATCTTTTATTCAACGTCATTGAATAAAAGATAAACTGATTTAAACAAGTATAATTTTCAAAATAAACACATGTAATTTTGACAACGCCACGAAATATTTATATCATTTAACGAGATGCTACCACGATTATTAGTGCTATGAATAGAATGTCACGTATTAGATATTAACATGCATTATACATATAGAGTTTAACAATATTTAAGTAAAAAATTTTACCACAGCTGTAATATACATTTTAGTCTGTGACTAACATATTACTTAAATACATATAAGATAATTATAGTATCGAATAAAATAACAACCTTCATAATATTAAACCTGCGCTGTAAAAAACAAAGATTTTAATTGTAAAATACTTGAATATAAAAATAAGATACAGAGACATGTAAAAAAACGAGCGGTATTAAAAGTTTATTATTAATTTGTCGATACCATTTATTACATTCATTATAATGTTATTGTTTCCTTCCAATAATTAGTTTAACCGCTTACTGTCGCCATATTGAAAAAAATCTACTGCAATACCGACATTAGTAGTGTCGGTATTGCAGTATTCAATCTGTCATTTACATAAAGAAATATAATTTCTTAATATGCTCATATTTATCTTTGTATTTCGCTAGTAAATGTCTTAACATCGGTAAACATAAATGCATCAGAAACACCGATAGCTAGATGACGTACAAAGCGTCTAAATGCAAACTCACGTGAGTTTAATTGTCAGTATAAAAGCCTTTATCACGCCTTTACTTAGTAGATATTACAACATGAATGGAGAATTTTCCTTATCATTCATCCTTTTATTCATAAATATCGTTAGTTTTAAAAATCTCTTGCAGATTACGTATCTAACATTTTTTATGGAAAGGGTGGCAAACGAGCAGGTGGCTCACCTAGGATAAAAAGTCTACCGCCCATGGACACCCCAAGATCCTGCGATACAGGCATTTAAGAGATAGGTACTCTCTTTTTTTAAAAGTCCCCAAGTCGTAATGATTTGGTAAAACATCTGCAGGAAGCTGATTCCATGGAGTGGTGCGCAGCACAAAATTCCTAAAAAAAACTCTCAGTTGTGGAACGACAAACATCGAGGTGAAAACGATGACACTTTGGCTGTTTTTTAATTTGCTAATATCTGATCTTTTATGTATTCAACCTCATTTTTAAAAAAGAAATCCACGTAAGAGAGTGATGGAATATTAAAGACTTACATAAGTAAAGGGATAAGAAAAGATAGATACGTATTTGTTAAACTATTAAATTTAAATTGAAAAAATGGCATAGTAGAGCGCTGAGCAAAGACAAAAACGGCATTAATGCCGCCATTTAAATCCAAGGCACGTTTGTCTTGAAAATATTTATTCAAGAACATTAAACAATAAGGTATAGCATTCCATGCTTCTTTTATAGTATAGTATTGGTTATGATTTCAGAATGATATTTGTTATTTATTAAATACGTTATTTTGAACAATTGTAAAAATGTTATTATTTCACGTTTTAATTATGATATCCATAGCAGGTAATGAATAAGGTGGGTCATTAATATGGTAAGAGAACACTGCCGCCCTTGGACATTCGTGCCACAGTACGTGCTTTGGTTGTGTTGCCTGCTTTTTACGCTGTGTTGCCTATATGCATATGCTTCAGAATGGCTCTCCAACGGGTGCGACAGCGGAGTCTGTGAATCCCTATGAAAGACCGAATAAATTAAATTATAATTGTTCAGACTGAGATTCGAATCCGATAACTCTCGCTTCGTGGTAGAATTATAAAACCATATAGCTATCTAAAAGAAACGTTAAATTATAATATTACATGTTTTTAGAAATACCACATGAAAAAATCCTGAAGCTTTATTTATACCATCAAGTGACGAAAGTAAAGCAATGCAAACATGAGTTATAATTACATTTCAAGATTTGTACCAGCGTATTATATGAAACTGTCGCAAACAAAGATTTAAATTGAATTCGCAGCCCGTGCGGCCGATTCAATTAAAACAGCTGCAGTGATATTTGAACAACCTGAAAGAACCAAGTACCAAGAACCGAGTAGAAAAAACCTTGTGAAATATCTTATTATTATCATAACAATATTATTTGATGTTGTACAAGGTTTCATTAGTATCACCTCGATGTTTGTCGTTCCACAACTGGGCATATTTTAAAGCAATTCATGCCGCGCACCACCATTGTGTGGAATTAGCTACATGCAAAGGTAATTCCAAGCCAATACAACTTGGGTACTTCAAAAAAATAATATCATTCCTATCGCTAAAAGGCTGGCAACGCAAACGTGGCCTGTGGCGCGGTTGTCCATGGGCGGCGGTATTCTCTTACCATATAGGAAATCACCAGCAGTTGTCTACTATACTATAAAAAATGATATTAAGCACTGGTTAAATATATTTCAGCGCCTTTCAAACAACATTATAATGTCATTGCGTGTAATATATTTTCAGGCGTTTATAATCTGAATAAAAAAATAATTAGTACTGAAATATTGGAGTATTCTTACTCAGTGACCTACACAGGTGGACGATGACCTCAATAACCTCTACTCAATTTTACTATGTCACTTCAGGGTACACTGGCTACTGAATCGATATTCAAAGTAGCTCTTTGTTCCAAGTTCTAAATAACGCAATCTTAATTTTATGCATCTTAGCTTATTAAATGGCTATACTACACGAAAACTTTAATTATTTATTTATTATACATTTATTATTTATTATTATACAAATTATCTAATCAAAAAATGTTTTTAAGGTGCATAAATCAGATGAGAATAATTATTAATAATTGCCAATCTTATAAAAGTTAAAATTTTTGTAATAGAAAATAAAGGTGTAACACTTAGAGGTAATTTATTTTATC
The DNA here is from genome assembly GCA_018230265.1 of Delias oraia. Taxonomy (NCBI): domain Eukaryota; kingdom Metazoa; phylum Arthropoda; class Insecta; order Lepidoptera; family Pieridae; genus Delias; species Delias oraia. The sequence goes on along the minus strand of DWCF01000561.1, from coordinate 35,915 downwards.
GTGATACGAGATTTGTATTTGAGTAGGTATGTACAATGCACTAGTAGTATATAATTTTATGTAAAGACCTAAAGGAAACTTTTGCGAAGGTTTTCTTCATAATAAAGAGGGCCTCTTACGCTACCGTGAACTCAGAAAGACCGGGTTCGACCTCCGGTCTGAATATAATGTATAGTTTATCGGTCTTTAGTAGGGTCTGAGAGTGACTGGGTGAGTGTCTTAACACTGTCTTTACCAATGTGAGAGTCATAATGAAGCATTATCTGAAGCACTAATTGTCTAGGCTCGTCCGAATTGATACCAGAGGCTCAAAGAATACTAGCATGTAACAGTCTTTGTACTGTGTTTCGTTGAGTGAGTATATCGAAGGCTCCGTAAATCAATCAAGCAGAGTAAAAAGCTGGCAACTCAACCACAATGGTGGAATGTAGCGTGATTGGACGTAAGTGGCGTTAATTTCATACCATATAAACGACACCATCTGCTCCGTTACCCGTTATTCTAAATTTATTTTTATAGTACAGCGGACAACGGAGCAGGTGGGTCTCTTATATGGTAAGAACACTGGCACGCATGGACAACCGCGCCACATTCCGCGCATTGGTTGTGTTGCCGGCAATTCACGCCACAAATGGCATTTTAAGGGATCTGCGATATCCTCACTCACTCTGCGACACACAGTACAAGTACAGTTTCACGCTGAGTATTCTGTGAACCCGTCAGCATGCCTTTCCTACGGGTACAAAATAAGAAAACAGGATATTCTAATTAAAATCAAAGTAGCATACTGTATACGTAAGCATATCTAGTGACATTTGAGCTGTATTTATATGATATATAATATATCCCTTTAATACTAATATATTTTAATTAGAGGACGTCTCTGAGGTTATGGGAGTTTATTTGCGTAATGAGTTTTCCAGTAAATTTGGCGTTATCAGAAAGGTTCATTGACCAATACGTTGCAGGGTAAAGTGATGACGTTGTGGTCGTGTCTAGCAGGTAATCACTTACAGGAGATAAATATTGAATAAACAATATGACATTATTGATTTTTATACCTCAACTGACAGTTAATAAGCATAGAGGCTTTTATGTTTTATTTTCCTTCGAGCAACTCAATAGACCATTACGAGTTGCGCTTTTTAAATTACCTCATAATTCTAGAACCTTTACGGGGATTCACAATTATGACGAACTTAAGTGAGATTAGTACTACTCTGGATCATTTGTTTAGCCACAGAAATATTACCTATAATATTAATAACAGTCTCATAATAATATCTACGCCCCCATTGTTATGTCAGAATTGGATTTGAATAACAAGGTAATTGGTTTCACTGACATTTCTTCACAGTTGGCTCAAAAAGAACACGGCGTGCAGGGATTTACCCATCAGCTAATGCCAAGAATATTTTAAATATCAAATCATTGAATTTAAAAGTCTAAGGATAAAAATAAGGAAAACTAAGTGTCTCACGGATACATCAAAGCCAAAACGAAAAAGACTTTTACATACAGAGATACCTACACGCTAAACTAGAGGCTTTTCTAAAATTATCTTTAATCGATACATCCTGTACCCGGTTTCCCGTTTCGTCTAGACGGGCAGCTGGAATAGGTGGACAACATTTTTCTATAAAATATTGGGAAAATTATGCACGACTGGAAATATAATCACTTGCAAAGCCTTTACTATCTTATCTATAGTGTGAATTTAGATTAAGCTTTGAATCGCATGCTTATTTCGTGATATGCAAATCAAATTAAAATAATTAAATCTCACCCCGTCACTGAGATATAATACACAAAACAAATTAAAAATACACAATGACGTCGTTAATAATCAAAATCGGTCAGACAATATTTCCCAGACAAAATTACAAGTCAAACCGATGTTAAAATGACAATTTCAACTAAACAATGTATCATATACAAACGTGTATTTCTATACGAATCTAAAAACTAATGAACAACGATCTTAATAGAATATAATCTTCATATTTTTCTTAAGCCGCACCAGACACTTTTCAAATGTGTTAATAAACTAAGATCAAACTTAAAGATCAAGACGCCGGCTTATTCATAATAGTTCAAGGTTCAATCATATATATTACTATTTTGTTATTATTGCGAATAAGTTTATCATATGAATATGTTTGATCCTTACCATTGATTTGCCTATTTGTCAATGTGTCTTCTTCGTCCCACCACGGCTGATCCAGAACCCTTCTGGACCGCTGATATCCACCCGGATAATATTGAAACTCCATTACACTTAATTTTATTATATGAAAATTGAGCACACATTACACCTCGCTCAAGGTTTACTCTATACTGATTTGTTATTAACTTAACGGCTAAGATAAAGTTATTCATGATTTTGTGCCAGCGCGTGAGCAGAGAAAACGGGAAACAAGCGCAGATATCAGTATATTCTTCAATAACTGGTAGCCTAGTCAGCGTAGCCTTGGTAGATAACATTTGAACTGCTTTTATTGCTGTGTAAGAAAGATCGTCAAACAATATAAGACTCAAGGCAAATAATTAAGCGACAGCCGCAGGGAATGTACCCACTACAAGAGAGTAGGTATCTCTTAAACTCTCAACGCCAAGATATTGTTCGTGAGAAACTCCCTTCTAATTCAACTACCGAAATATGAAAATATTAGCAGAAAATATTAGATAATGACACGGAATTTTAATTGTTATTTTTAAATAAAATAACACTTATTGTAATGTAATTTTAACACATATGGGTTACATTATTGGCGTTTTAATGAAAATACCTAACTTTCCAAATCCGTCGAGTAGTTTCGGACCCTATTCAATTCTAACAAACAAACAATCTCTCTTTATAATATTAGTATAGATACAAAATAAATAAAATAACATTTATCATTTATTCTTGAAATATGACTTGGTCAAAGCGCCAAACGATTTCTTTTTTCTTTCTTTGTTTACGTACTTTTTATTTATATATTCGTTTGTAATTAAGATAAGAAATATGTGCTGAATTGTTTGATTTAATCATTACAACTAACTTCACTAATTATTTCAACTTATTAATTCATTTAACACACAACAAATTAATTCACTAATTATACGCGTAATTGTATTTCAATTCTTCAGTATTTGTTATATTTTCAGCCGTGGGAGAGCCACTAATTGGGCAGGCTCGTCCGAAGTAATACCACGGGCTAACAGAATACTCAGCGTGAAACGGTTAGTACTGTGTTTCGCAGAGTGAGTGGGGATTCGGAGGCACTTAAAAATGCTGCTTAAGTGGCGTAAAACGCCGGCAACAAAATGCGCGGACTTCGGCGCGGTTATCCATGGGCGGCGGTGTTCTCTTATTCTCTAACCATATATACCCTCTTAATCCGTTGTCTTCTATACAATATAAAAAATATGTGTATGTGTTAGAGATAAATAAACTTTTGAAAATGTTTCTCGGTATGCGGGCTGAGGTGCGTATAACCAACCATTTGTAATATAATAAATGAAAACCTTCATCCGGTAAACAACTTTTTCTGACCTCCGTCAATGTTATTGAGTTATAGATTATGTCAATTAAATCAGCTATCAAGATGAAAAAATGAATCGAAATCATGGAATACATAGGACCAACGAGACTTGTTAATTTTTATAAACAGATCGAAACCAAACTTTTGAATAGATGATTCGCGAGACCTATACTTAATGTATGTACATTCATTAATTATCATATCGCGGTCGTCTAGACACTTGAGAAGTTATTTAAATCGTACAATGTACTTAATCAATATACGAGAAGATCTCTGAAATATTCCTTGAAATAAAATAAAAATTTTCTAACTTGTAAAATAAGCCTACAAAAACACACAAATGAGACCATTTTCTTTTTAATTTTGTAGAATATGTAAATGGATATATAAAATGTCATTTAACCTTGTGTAAATTTGTAATTAAAGTTTATCATTATTGTTAAGATTTTTTTTTCATAAGCGTATAATATAATAGATGGAATCTTTTTAGAGAGTATATAAACTACAAAATATGTTATAGGATGAGCCAAATTACGAGGGAGCAACAAATCCAAATACAATTTAAATTAATTATTTTTTCCACAAGAGCCTCGTAGCGTATTGGTTTTAAAAGTGTACCATGAAGCTCGAAGAATCGGGTTCGAATACGAGTCCGAATTTAATTTATAATTTATTCGGTCTCTGTAAGGGCTTGACAGTGGCCGGGTGAGTGTCTCAATACTTTCGCACGCGTGGTTGAGCCCTGTTGAAGCATACGCTGACGCAATAATTGGTCCTGCTCCTCTGAAGTGATACCACGAGCTCACAGAATACTCAGCGTGAAATGGTACTTGTACTAGGTTTCGAAGAGTGAGAGACGTTATCGGAGGCCCTTAAAAATGCCGTTTAAGCGACGTAATAATCCGGTAACACAACGATGCGCGGACAGCGGCGCGGTTTTTCATGGGCGGCGGTGTTCTCTTACCATATAAGAGATATCAAAAAAAAACAACAAAAACTATAAATTAAGTATCCAGTGAATTGTTATGGAGAACTGGGGTCTGAATTCGGTCTCCAAGGAACCTGTATAACATGATACCAGGACACGCGTTAGAATTAAAAAAGCTAACTGGATCAATCTACGCTAGGCCATATTTAGGCTAGGTATGCCATATTTGTTACAATTGACTGCATATGGATATAAGAGAGACTTCTATTGTATTTTAGCTTCTGAGATTCAAGAATAACTTGTAAATTGTTTATTAGTCGTTCTCATTTAAAATTATACTCTAGTTACAATGTTCATTAAAAAATTCTAAATTCATTATAAACTCAAATGCCTTGTAAATAAGGAAAAAATGAAAAACAAAAAGCTTTATCTCGAAGAGAGCATGAATTATCTACTAAATCTTTATTTGCGAACGAATTTCTATACATACTAAACCCTTGATAAATCTTACTACGAGTACAAATCCTAGTATTCAAATTAGGATTAGTGAATTAATATTGTATTAAATAAATATTTGTATATTATGATTGTTTCAATTATATTTCATTTAAAGCTTTTTTATAAAAACGGAGGCAAACAACGGACGCTCACCTAGGATAAGCGGTGCTTCGCCCATGGCCATCCACTTCAGAAATAGGTTCGAAAAGTATTTCTTTGTTCAACGCAAACTTCGAAAAAGATATTTATCATTATTGAACCGAATTTCAATAAATATTCAGAGCAACCTTTCATTTTGTATATATGTAGTAAAAAATGAAAGACATTTTACTTTCGTATGAATTTCAATTTCATAATGAAAAACACCTATATTTAAATTATACATATGAATTAAGGTTACTCTTAATTCATATGTATAATGAGAAGCAAAATGATTATATTGTATGACATTCGTGAAATACATTTTTTTTTTCTATACCGAAAAACAGAGCAGGTGGGTCTCCTATATGGTAAGAGAACACCGCCGTCCATGAACAACGGCAACACAGTCCGCGTATTGGTTGTGTATCCGGCGTTTCTACTACACTTAAGCTGCAATTTTAAGGGCCTCCAATATCCTTACTCACTCTGCGAAACATAGTACAAGTACCGTTTCACGCTAACTATTCTGTGAGCCTGTGGTATCCACTTCGGTCGACCCGGTCCAATTATTTCGTCAACATGGCTCTTCCACGGGAGCGACTGTATTAAGACACTCGCCCGGTCACTCGCAATCCCTTCCAGAGACCGAAAAATTATGAAGCAAATTAAAATTATCTGAACGGGGATTCAAACCCGATACCTCTCGCTTCATGATACACTTTTAAAACCATTACATTACGAGGCTCTCAAATACATTTAATATCAATCACAGTTATCGTAACTGACTATAATATGACTCAATCGGATACTAGTAATGGACAAATATTATGCTATATCTAATATATTATATAATTACATATCCACACTCACCGTTCAGATAATGGTAATTACCTAAGTATTATCGTAATGAAGGTTTGACGTTGCTTTTCGCTTTCTTACAATGAAAATTGTGAAATGTTTAATTAATTATAAATGTTCATTTGTTAATTCAATGTCAAAAGTAGCGTATTTCCTGTGATGACATTTAAAAAGTCACATAACTATATGAGTTTTTACTTTTATCGAGGATAGAGGATCGTGGTCAGAACTATGGTTACTTTTGGAGCGTATAATCTGTCGCCATCTGTTAATATTACGATTTTTTTTCATTTAAGCTTTTAATTAAATTATATAAATAAGAGCCTCGTAGCTAAGTGGTTTATTAAGTCTACCATGAAGCGAATTTGAAGCAGATTCGATTCCCGGTCTGAACAATTAAAAATTATAATTTAATTTATAATTTATTCGGTCTTTGCAACTATTTGACAGTTGTCATGCGAGTGTCTTAATACTGTCACACCCGTGGGAGAGCCGTGCTGAAGCTTATGCTGACGAAATAATTGTGTCGTCTTGTCCGAAATGATACCACGTTAACAGAATATTCAACGTGAAATGGTAGTTGTATTTGAACCATGCTTCTATTTTGTTTCGCTGGGTGAGTGAGGATATCGGCGGCTCTTAAAAATGTCACTTAAATGACGTAAAAAGCGTTGAACGTAGGCGGTCGTGTTAGTACCCGTATAGAAGACGAACCTGCTCCGTTGTCCGCTATACTATAAAAAAAATATGAGAACGATTTCCCACTCACAAATAATTTGGTATTTTAATTATTTTGACTATTATTTCGTTTAAACGCGGAAACTTATACCTACCTATGCTAATATGTATGAGCTATGAAACGTGTCTATGAAAATGATTTGAAATAAACGACACGTCTGCATTTAACACACTTAGTCCCTATAGTATTTGGTCACACGATTTTGTCATCACATTAAATATTATTTGCTGTAATTATTCCATAGCTTGAAACAAGTTTTTTATGCTGAATAAAATTTAAATATATTTAAATAAAATTACATTTAAAATTTTTACTGTACTTTTTTTTTGGGATATATTTTTAAAATCCTTTGAATTATATAATAGCAGCCTCAAAGCGATATAGTTAGACAAATAATTTTTGTATCTTTGGTTAGTATATCCTTGAACCTCCAGGTGTTTGAAAACTCAAATCTTTAACAGGTCCAAGCAATTTTTAATTTGAGTCACTTATTTTTAAAAAAATCTATCGAAAGTAATTTAACTTAAATAAAGGTAGTTATAATCACTGCTTACTCGTTTATAAATTAAAAGGGGAAAAAAATATGCAATTTTGAATAAATTACATTGATATTTCCAGATGAACCTTATATGTAGACGTATTATTATTAAATTAAAAGTAACTTAAAATGTCATTTATCAGTAATCGTATACATGAAACAATAATTAACAGACATATTGATTGAACGAGAACTTTCTTTTATATATCTTCTAAGTCATAATATTATTAATTTATATGTTTGACTGTTTGTGTATAAAAAACATATATAAAATAACTCACGTCAGTGGTGGTACTTGTAAACCACCCATACATTATCACGACAAAACGATTCTTGTGGAAATAGCCGATACTACGGAAAAACAGCGCGTGCTCAGAATGATCGTATTCGAAACACAACCGCGCGATGTCACTTATTTAATACGTTTAGGCGACTCGGTCGTCCGAATGCTAATAAAACCTTCCACTATTACAGCTTAGATCATTTACGTAATGCGCTTAATTAATTATTATGTTTAAAGATTCCATTTTTTTTCAAGGCGTATAAATTTAACAACTTGCCAAGTTTTTTCGTTCCCCATATAAACCATTAAAAAGATAGAAATTCTCTCCGAACCAATGTAATTATTTCACTTCCTCAGTACTTTTATAATACATAGAGGACAAAGATGGAATCTTCTGCACAAGCACCAACTGATACATTTTAAATTAGCCAATAGCTTATTAATAAACTATTGTAAATTTGGCTATAAAAAATTAAACCCTATGAGTTTCTTGTTGGTTCTTCTCGAAGAGGTAAATCTGCCGAACCAATGGTAGCTTTACTAATGTAAATCGACTTGCAATAGTGCCCCTTATGTGGCCCCATTTAAAAAAATAAAAATTTGAATAACAGTTTTACCTTTTACAATTACATTTTTCCTTCATTTGCATTGATATATATTTGACATAAATAACTTTATGAAGTTTAGTGAAATTTAATACAATGCTTATTACAGGTTTTAAATTAACAATTACGAAACATAATATTGCTGAGAACGGTTTCTTGATAATGCTACACGCAAATACAAATGGCAAATAAATTGTTTAAATTTTGATGAGATAGCATTGTAATTATTTGCGAACACAACTACTTGCCTCGTTGATATGTGAAAATACACCTTTCAGCAATAACATATTTAAACATGTAAGTAGGTGAATAAATATTTGCTCATACCTAATATCCTACAGGTAATTACTCAAGATAATTTTAAAACCTCGACTTTTATGGTTCAACACAAATATTATACAAAAAAAAACTAATTCTTACTCCTCAAACCATGTTACATTGTCTTCAATTGGGATAAAAAGATGAAAACAACAAAATATATGTAAAATTAGAATAATTTGCTAAAGCTGTATAAATATTTTTTTTATATATAAATTGGCTCAAGGTTAGATAAAGTAAAGGGATTATGACTAACTTATGTCATGAACTGAATAAGAAAGACGTTTAAAAGAAAAGTATATTTTCTGTGAACGGCGTCTTTATTATCTATTCTAATATTACAGCGGTTAGGTTTGTTAAGCTGTGGGGGGTAATCTCTGGATCTACTGGATGATGATGAATCTGGATCTACTATTCAATCTTACAAATATTCGTTGGAAAAAATACTGGTTGGGTAACATAGCATGTACGCTTTTATTGACTATGTCTGCAATTAATCCATATAACAACCGTAGGTTAGTAAAAATTCAGATAATTGTGACTCGACAGTAAAAATAAAACAGACTATTATTTGAACAGTTTATCAGTATCAGTGATCACGAGTGCTTTTGCGTCAACATGAAGAACGTGCCTGCCGCTTATGAAGTATATTTAACATTTATGTTTAATATATCCTCCTCTTAAATATATAATCCTTTTGTGCAAGTCAATTTATACATGACATTGACACTTTGTATTGAAGGTCATACAGGATTCTCATGTAATTTGTTTTAGAAACGAGTTTATTGTCTACTCTTTATGCGGTTGGTTGATATAACCAACAGTAGCTATGTACACATATTTATATGTATAGTGGTAGCCTTAAGAATATTACTAAGTTTTAATTTTTACTATGTAACAAGCGTGGTACTGCAGTCAGATTGTAATTGCAAAAAAATACAGATAAATTTCCCGTTAAGAACATTTGTAGTCTTCGTAAAAAAAGGATATTGATAAAAACCTTTAATGTATCCTTGTGTTGCTTTTATTATTATTTTTAAACAACCTTTAAAAATTTGTAAAGTTTGTCATTAAATTATAATAACGGGAAGATGTTTAAATTCGTTTCAAATTAATTTCCACACAAACTGAGCAATGCTAAATATAGGTACAAAATTGACTACTTTCAGACTTCTTCAAGAACCTTGCGGAATGTATAGTGAGACTTAACCTTTGACTTAGACTTACACTTTATTAACCCCTGGGTGGGGCAAAAGACACCCATAGTGATCCGATATTTCTCCCTATCTTGGGCTCCACGCATCATATCGTCTTCCCGATGTCTTCGACATTATAGTAGGCCTCCGAAATTGTATGGAACGGCCACACTTTTCGACTAAGGGTCTGTTCCAGATCTATTTTCTAGCAGGAGACGTCATACCGCTACTTACGGTAAATATTAACATATTGGTGAGCCCGCGAGCTCCCATCTGCGTTATGTTGTAAAGGCCGCTCTGGCCAACAGAGAGAAACCATTAAAAAATGTAGCAGGTTTAATAACATTTTAGTATATTTAACTGATAATTAATTTAAACAATAGATTTTTTTTTCACTGCGATAAAAATTTGAGGCATCCGTTTCTAAATGCATAGAATATCACGTAGGATCTATTAAGTCACGAAGGTAATGTGGTAGGCGAGAGACATTAAATTGAAAAAAATAATAATATGTCGTGATATGGCGCATTGAATGCTAAATTCAGTCAATGCCTCGATATTTGCAAGCATTGTAGAAGTTCAGCGTTGATAGTAGCTATCTATCCATGACCTATTTAAGGCCAGGGCCATTTATTACTGTACTATTAGCCAGTAAACAACAAGAAATATTAAAGATCCAATAATTAATTATACAAAACTCCTTCTCAAACTCCTTCTTGTTCACAAACAGATTCTCAAATCATAATTTTCATTCGTATCACTTCGATGATTTGCGTTCTACAACTGAGCATTTTTAAGGCATTTTATACCGTGCACCACTCTGTGGAATAAGCTATCTGAAAAGGTATTTACAAACCAATACGACTTTTGGACCTTCAAAAAAATAGCGTAAGTACCTACAACTACAACCGTAACGGACGGCAACGTACCCGTGACCCAGCAAGCATTGAAGGTGTCCATGGGTGAGCCTCCTGCTTATTTACCTGTTTTCATAAAATAAAATTTGAAAATTTTGATTTCTCTTTCCTCTTTGGTTTTTTTATACAACTGCAATTAAATTGCATTGATCAAAAATTGAATAATCAATTTATTTATATTCTGTTTTAAAGATGAAATTTATGTAAAGGTATAAAAAACTAAAACCTGCGATAACCTTAATGCAATAGATGCCCGCCATTCCTTATTCACAGAACCTATTTACAAACATTGCATTTTTGAAAAGAAAATAGTACTTCATATTCAACAGACGCGGACTAGGATAAATCCTAGAAAGTGGGTCGTATGACATTTATAACTCAACGGCTACTGTTCATGTGGGACTTTTGGAAAATCAAGAGAACAACGCAGCCGAATGTTACAGCCATTGTTCCTTAAAAATATCAGTTACATAAAAAGGGAGCTATGGATAAATGACAATAGCTATCCTTTCGCTTTACGAATCGCTTGTTCATGGAGGTTCATTGTACAAGCTAAAAATAGGTCAGCCAATGTGACATATGCAACGAGTTTGACAAACTCTGAACTCTTGTTGTGGTAAACCGAAAACCCCGATGAAATATGGATCATAAACAAAGTTTTAATACACAGAGAAAATAAACCTCAAATACGGACTCTTATCAGGACACGGTTTCTTTAACAAACATCTCTATGTTATAAGTGTTACAGATAGCCCCTTATGGAGAGTTGCATGAAAGAGGAAAAAACAGCAGCTTATGTCCTTTTAGAGTTTACAGTTGCACAACCCCTCGGGACTACGAGGTCGCTCTCTGAGATCGCCGGGAATCAGAAGGGACTGCTGAATTTCTTGGAGAGCTAGGGTGGCTCCAGTGACACACCACACCACCCCATACGCAAAATAGGCGCTCAGATGTCGAGTTGCGAAGAATATCCTGTTTCACCATACCATACACATACACGTTGTGGGCTGTGGCAGGCGGGTGATGGTAAAAGATCACGCCTACCAGTGCACATCGGTGCCATGGTTCTGTTGCCGGCGTTTTATGTCGCTTAAACGGAAAAACTTGGTGTGTATGCGGTATCGAAAGCCATTGAATGAAACGTAGTACCTACAGTTCTGTGAGCCCGTGATATCACTCAAGAGGAACTGGCCAAATTAGTCAGCATAATGTCAGAACGGGTCTCTAACGGGATAAAAGCAGAACATATATTTTTACATAGTTTCATTTGCATATTATAGGTTTTCTAATTATTTTTTTTCAATTTCAATTTCTATTATAGGTTTTGTATTTTACAATATTTGTATTCAACGGCCTTCACTCGAAAGTTTGTTGCGAAATGGTCCCTTGTTACTCTTTCAAATTTTTTAAATTAATATTCAACATTTGTACGATATGATTATTTGTATTTCGTACACCGTGCTACCCATGCTAGAAATAAGAATAATAATATTTTATAATAAATAAATATTTATAATATAATATATTTATAATACATAAATATATATATTATAAAATATTATTATTTATGGTTTGATATCCCAATATTTTACGGGTGTGTTGCCGGCATTATAGGTATAGGTACCCTTTCTCAAAAGTTGCCAAGTAGTAGGTACTGGGTGTAAAATGCAATTAGTTAATAAATAATTCCGCAGTGAAGTGGTGCGCGGCTCCTTTTAAAGCGCCCACTTGTGCCACGACCAATGTCGAGGTGACGATACACATGAAACTTAAATGATTTTAAGATTTATTAATTTCATTTCTTTATAATAATATAACAGCCGGGTCCGTAGAATAATGATAATTGGCTAATTAATAGGAATGTAACAAATTGTTCTATATTAGTCAGTTTCCATAAAGTAGAGAAAACGATTATAAAACAAGAATAGAGGAAAGATCGTGTAACAAGATGTTAGGTCTTCTTTCTTCTTCAATGACACATAGAGTATAAACCACTTATACCATAGACGTTAATAGGATAAAATAAAATCTTAAAGATTAGATAGGTATTTCTACTGAATACAGTTTATACGAGATCTCTTAAAGAAAATAGGTATTTTATTGTGAAAATCTTATGTTACTGCTTCTGAAATCTATAATTAGCTATTATTACTTAATATATTATTGTGTACACACGCTTAAACAACATCGTTTTCTTTAAAGGTTGTTCTAACGGTACATGCCTTGCACTTGAAATGGAATAAACAACTTACCATCTTCATCGTAGTCTTTCCCCATCCCAATCACGAAGGCACTTCTGAGAAGATGTCCCATCTTGATTTTGAATGCTGAACTTGTGCTTTGAGTGTACAATACTAAATCTATCTAATATCATATATCTAATATAAACTTTTTCTACATAGATAAAAACAAACTACAACTGAAATTTTATATCAACGCAAAAAGAACCAAATAATTTATGCCAATAATCAATTAGAAATAGTAGAAAAACTACCGCGCTAGTCGGCCCAAAACGCTAAACGGCTACATCTCGCCAATAAAAAAATCAATACACGCTCCAATAATGGGAGAAAGCTCGTTAAATGTAGATAGTATCGCAACTAAAGTATAAATGATGTAAACTGAGTGCTAACCGAAATTATAGGTCGCAATACTCGCGGGAATAGAGGCAGGGGAGGAGTAGAGATACCATCTAAGTGTGCAAAGAGATTTAGTTTATTACATAATAAATGACACGTATAAATATAATATTATCACATGTTTTATAGCAAAGTAACTTTTAATTGCTTACACTGCGGGCTTGTGAGTCTGATCAATTCTGGATTATTATTAAAATATAGCTTAGGCCTTGACTCTATGACTTTCGCAGTTCTATTGTAGACTTAGTAGTTATCTACGTAATAAACTATGAGCACATATTACATGTAAATATAGAATAAATTCGTCATACAATACGGCAGTACAATCTGCATGTTCCTATCATCGAGGTAATTTAAAACAAATTAAATAAGAGAAGTGAGCAAAAAACTTAAACACAATTAATTATTCTGCTTTCTTGCTATTATAATTTAATGAATAATGTCATTTAAAACTGATAAATATGTTGCATAGATACCTACAAAGCTTTTACAAAGCGAAAACACACTGATTCGTTTTGAAACTACCAAATCTATGCGTGATACGTTATATGTGTGACCAAATTTATAAAGGTTAAAGTCAATTGAGTGTGAAATAATCTCTTGAATAGGTACACAAGAAGCCTACGCCACCATACTTTTGAATATAGGTCAAATTCCCTTCCCTCAATGGCTTCCCTTCGTTGATGGTGTCATGTCTATATGAAAGTAGGTAGTTGCTTTGACTAAACTGGTTTTATTATTTTATCTATTTAGTATACGAGATGAAAACAATATATGATCTTTATCCCAACAACGTATGAATTAATCCAAGCTACTATATTTTATAGCAACAGAAACTTACATTCGAAATTAGTAAGACAATTTGAGATAAAATCAAACCTATATTTTTATTTAATCAAATACATGATAAAACATGATTCATAGAAAGAATGTACAAGAAAGCGTAGTATTAAGAATAGGAAAGATTATCATTTTCAACCAAAAAATCACCGGCTTATCATTGTTCAATCATGTTTTTAATACTCGTGTTCAATCTATCATATCATGAAAAAAATTGTATTGTATGTATGATGATAATCATGTATGTATTCATATAATCTTCTTAATATATATAAATCTACTGTCACGATGTTTGTCCGCGATGGACTCCTAAACCGCTTAACAGATTTCGTTCAAATTTGCACGCTATATGCAGTTTGGTCCAACTTGAGAGATAGGATAGCTTAGATCTTTAATTATAGTTCCAATTTTACTTTATTGCAAATTATTTATATCTAAAATTATTTATCTATTCGTTTACTACGAAATAGCGTGAAATTCAATTATTTCTACTTTTTTAATTTTTGGTGTTTGCATAGCCAACCACGTGTTACGTAGACCGAAGTGTAAATCAAATTCAAATTATAGTGACGATAATACAGTGAAATTATTCCTGCTTTTTACTTCATCATCATCAGCCTATCAAGTCCACTGCTGGACATATGCCTCCCTCCAAAGGAAGATGTTTTGCCTTATTCATCACGCTTGGTATGCGGGTTAGTGATCGCAGAACATCTGCTGTATTCGGAAGGGCGCTGCTGCTTTTTACTTATTTGTGCGTAATAAACACGATAGTTTGTTCCAATGGATGATTTTTATTCCTTCACGCGAAAATACAGAACGTATTTTAGTCAAAATTTGTAATAATATAAGCTTATAATCAGAATAACAAATATATTAGTTTATAATTGCATTGTGCAAACATGACAATATTTAATAGAAACACGTAAGTCAGACTCGGTGGGTAGTGTAGCGGGCAGAACGACGTCTGCCGAGTCTACTAGTTATTTATTAATATTAAATACACTATTTGACTGCGAATTAAGAATACTCCGTCACAAAGCTAACATAAAACCCCTTGAAATGCAGATCTTGAGGTCAATGTCCAGAGGACAAATGAATGACTTTCGAAGGTGATAGAAAAAGTCAAATTTATATTCTTGAATCCATTTTTTTATTTGTATACCATTTATCCTATCAAAAGGTTGTGAAACACGAATACGTCTTAATTATGTTTAGCGTTTATAGCCATGGTAACGGCCTTCATTACAGCATACATTAGAATACAAGGTGCTTACAACAAGCTAAAATTATTCAAATTATAAAAATTAAAATGGTTTAAATATTTCGATATACAACTATAATTAGAATATGTCTGAGTTGAAACTAAAACAAAACTAAAAATTGTCTAAAACTAAACTAATAACATGTAGATATGTTATTTTGTTTTCAATCCAAGTAAAAAAAATGTTTGACTAACCTTTCAACAATAGTTTCCTGCTCACATATTTAGTGAAAATGAAATTATTGATAAGTTAAATGAAGCCTTAACTCCTAGATCTATGAATATAGATTTATACTTATTAAACTGTGTTCAATACAAAAATTAATATAACTTGTTCAATTTTTTCCTATTCAACATTTGTTATGGCTAATTTTGTTTTTTAACTTTAAAAAATATTAATATGTGAGAAGTTTGAGAAATCTTACATAAAAAGAAATTATACTACAACTAATAATCATTTATTTTTAGGATTATTACTTAAATATCATTAAATGGCCATCAAGTAGACTCAATTTATCTTTGTGATGTGTTTCTCTTTCCCATGCAGTAACATACACATCTATTTCATTTTATTGTGTACAATGTGCAAGGGTTTCTGAAAAATATAATGGTATTTTAGTTGTGTAATATAAAAAAAACATTGTTTTTGTTATAATTAGTAAGGGTATATTCAGTAATCATTAACACAGACAAAAAGAACTGATAGGGAGATTTTCAGTTCCAATTAAGTTTAAGGCTTTAATCAACAAAATAACCCTTGAGTATGTAAGGGCTACGGGTGTTCATGTGGTGCTCCTCATTGTTTGCCACCGTTTCTATAAAAAAAAACCTGTGATAGCTATCTTCAGATCTAATTCTTTTTCTAAGGTAATAGAACACCGGCATCCATGAACGACCGCGCATTGATTGTGTGGCCGGCTTTGTTCGCCGCTTAAGCGACATTTTTAAGGACCTCCGATATCCTCACTCACTCTGAAGTCTGAAGATAACAGTATTGTTTGTTCAGTCAAATTTAGAAAAAGCTTGTAACTGTTCATTAATAATTCTTATTCCTGCAATTATCATATGTTAAGGTTGATTTTCTACAATTGTAGCTAGAATAACATAGATTTTATTATCTATTACCCGCCTAATTTTTTCTGGATATACTGGGCCCAACCCAATCACCGCTCTGTTTCCACAGGGCGCGCACCTTGCCTTTCGATTTAAGTGTCATCAAGGCTGAACAAGCTAAAAGTACGGACCTCTCGGGGCCTGTGACCACAACTCGTAACAAATATTTTTAAATCGCAAGACATCTAAGCCACAGACTGCTTAAGTAACTTTACAGTTTGAACCACATGTAAATATGTTAAACACATAAACAGTTTCTGTGTGTAAAATCTTATGATCTTAAAAGCGCAAAAAACTAACATTAATAATTGTGTAATTCTTAATTTTTAATCAAACTATCGTTATCATTAACCGGTAGGCGTTATGGTCGAAAAAGCTAAGCCTACATTAAGGTCTAATCAAAAAGTATAGACGTTTAGTAAATATTAGGACTTCATTTCCGTTATCTCGAATTTCTATAAATTTTCACTCATTGTGTATAAATCTTTTGGCAGAGAAAATTTGATTTTTTTGTGTCACAATAACTCCATGCGTTTAAGAGAAAAACAGAAATGTCTGGGCCCATTCAAGATGTAATTGAAGAAGATGCTGCTGATTTACAATTTCCTAAAGGTGAATAAAGTACTATGTTATTCAATTTTAAAGTCTCAGCTAACCTAAACTTTAACAGACTGTTAATTATGTGAATTTTTATTTACAGAATTCGAAAATGCTGAAACTCTACTAATATCAGAAGTTGACATGTTATTAGAACATAGAAAAGCACAAAATGAATCTGCTGAAGAAGAACAGGAATTTTCTGAAGTTTTTATGAAAACATTAACTTACACAAATATGTTCAAAAAGTTTAAAAACAAAGAAACAATCACTGCAGTGAGAAAGTAATTTACTTTTAAAAAGATAATAGGTTATCTGTACTAATATTCAAGTAATATAAATTTTGTCTTTTGTACTTTCTACTGAATTCTAATTAATTTTATCATATTCAAGGCTTGATAACTTATATCCTGCTTATTTTCTGCTTACCCAGGATACAAATATTTCACTTAGCTCTCTTTTTAGTTCTAATTTTATTAATAATTGGTATTAAAATGATTTTTACTGCTTTGAGACAAATGTATGTTGAATTAAGATAATAGACAAATGTGTGTTAAATTAAGATATTTATTATTAAGTTATTTTTATTTTAAAATTTGTATGAGAATTTATTTGTTTTTTCCAGGTTGTTACAATCTAAAAAACTTCATAAATTTGAAGTTGCTAGTTTAGCAAATCTTTGTCCAGAAACACCAGAAGAAGCAAAAGCACTTATTCCATCTCTTGAAGGAAGGTTTGAAGACGAGGAGTTACGTATACTACTAGATGATATTCAAACGAAGCGAAGTATTCAATATTAAATAAATAAGTTACTTTCAATTCTTTATTTTATTGTAGTCCTTAAATCAGCTATTTTAGAGGCATGACTAAAACAAAAAGAATATAACACTAAGATTTGGAACTTTTATTTGAAGCCACATTTTAACAAATATATTACTTTGTTAAAAGGTAAGAATATATCTTTCAAATTTAAATTATGACATGGAGATTACTTAGCAGAAATTTGTAGTTTGAGCTTTTTGATTTGAACTGTGCCAACCCATTGTATAATTTTAATTCAACTAATCTGTGGAATATAAAAATTATATAAACAAAAGAACCAAATATATTACCTCGGCCCAGCTACTTCTAAGGTCAAATCAACGTATTAAGATATCAACACAATTCAAACCATGAACGAAATTATTAAAAAATTACGGACAATAAAGTCATGGACAATCTGGATGAAATAATTTAATAATACTGACATGGCGATGTAATCGGCTGTTAATGTAATGTATACAAGTATCGCATTATTTTCACTGAAATTTGAAATATAACTTCAAATTTCTTTAAAAGTGTTAGTTTCAATTATTAAAATAGCGATGGACAAAAATTGTTTACATGAACGCAGAATGGCGCGACATGTCATCTGTCATGTATTCATTCATCCATTGTAGTGCAGAAAAAAAATGTGACTTGTTTGATTTAATTTCTGTTTTACTTAATAAGTGCTAGATGAAGATTAATTACGTTCACCATTTGTTTCTTTATATTTTCATGTACGTTTATACAGATTATATTATAAACATTTGTAACAGCACATAGCACAGTTGATTACACGGCCTAACAAGATCTCTTTACAAAGAAGCCGTGCGGCGTCGGCACTCAGCGGTTTATGTTATTTGTTTGACATTGAAGTGGTACTTACGTATAAATGTTACATTTGGTAATAAATATATTATTTAAATACCTGTGAATCGCGACAAATTGTGAAAATGTCGGGTCGCGTTCGAAAACAATCAGACTGTCCTGTGGGCAAACAGGGTCCGATGAGAGCAACTTTGCCGGTTTCTTCAATTATGAAATCGAGTGGCGGATTCAAAAAGAATGCTGGCAACAGCCCCACTCTATCTCCCACTAACGTATGGCGACGAATTTCTCCTGATCATGCTCTTTCTGGTCAAAGGAGCCCTGGAGCTATCAACTATAAAGGTATTTGATTATCTTGTATTATTATTTGTTAACCACGTTTACTCTTTAAGAGGATATTTTCTTAATATCACATATTTCTGTGTCAAGATCATCTGAACTCAATTGTGTTTTTATAAAATTTAATGAAGTAATTCTAAAATTAGAATAATTTCAAAATATATGATTTACAACTATGCACATGACATCATAGTTATATATGTTATGGCCAATTATTAAATAATTGATTGCCTTATATTTTAGGTAAAGGATCAAGTGTAATAAGGCGCACAGCTTCCTTAGATACTTTGTATCAGAAAGGACAATGTTCTAGAGATTATTATCTTCATGCAGGGCAGCTTCAAGTTGACAAATCCACTCAAGTGAGTAGCTATACTTGTGTGCTATTTTTTTACGTTAATGTTCTAATATTGTAAAATATTATGATGATATGGTGTATAAATCAACTGTAGTAATTTAGCCAGAAGTACATCTTTTTAATGAAAGGTATGAAATAGTTTCTATAGATCATTTTATTACCTATTAGTTACAATGTTTGCTGATGTTTTGATTGTAGAAAAGAAAGCAAAAAGAAAACAGTAAGACAGAGAGAGAGTACAAGATATGAGGCACTAAATTTTTCTTAATTGGTTTGAAAATAATAAAACAATTTAGGACAAGACTTCAAAATACCAAAATATCTACTAATAAAGGGCGAAATATTCACAATAAAAATATTTGCTCTTAGAATGTATGTTTATTATTAATATATTATAATTTTAAAATATTCATTTTTATTAGATGTTATTATTAGAAAATAGAAAACAATAATTTAATATTTATAATATCTAAGAACCTACATTTTTTTAACCATATGAGGCGCAGTGTCAGAAATAAAAACATATATTTATACCAGAAAAATCAGGATCTTTCAACTAAATAAGGGGCAGAGAGCTCTTTAGAAAATTTTCCAAAATTTACATTTGCTATATATCACCCACATGTATCTGTTGTTTTATTAGCTGATATCTATAGAAATTGTTCGAATAATTGACAAATAGTTTTTTTCCGAATAGTAGGTAGACTCTTTGAGACTTATCAGATTAGTGAAATATTTCTTTAGGAATTTTGGGAAAACTGTTATTTAACTGGCTGAATTTTGTTTGAAGTGAAATATGGAGCAGTAGTTGTTGATGAGTTCTTCTAGGCTTCTGTTCTGCAGCTAGTTAAATAGGAAGCTGTATTCACATGTTCATCACGTGTACCCAAATAAATACATACACACTATCAGTGAAAAAGTTTGATAATATGCAATCATATATATACATATAATTTATGATATAATTTTTTTTTAAATTTCCGTATATACTTACACACTAATTATTTACTTATTAAGTTAAACATATTAATTTAATTGTTTGTATTTCAGACTGATGATGGTGGTGGTATTTCTGGAAGATCTTCAAGAGGCTCAGAGGATGATAAGCTAGATCGTTTTCTTCGCAGTCGTCTACAAAGACCTCACAAACCATCAGGTTCAGGAGATTACTCCTCATATTCTATGAGCCCTGGACAATGTATGTACCAATTAATGGAAATTCTTAAAAATAAAGATTCAATGAAAGTCAAGTTGATGTTAAAAACAATTGGTTCTGCAGTATACTCTAGTCTGATTTTTAAGGTCAAAAACATATTTCAACACAATTACATATATTTAAGTCAACATGCATGATGTTTTATACTTCAAGATTATAAACAGTCACTTTTAATTTATTTAAACGAACCAAGTATAATTTCTTTGTTCTCATTTAAATTGTAATTCTCAGAGGGCTTTGTAAATATTTACAGGGTCTCGGTTTACTGGTGGAGCAGTTCCATTAAGAGCAGCTCGTTCTTCAGTAGAGGGACTAAACCAGGAGATTGAAAAACTTGTCCTTTGTCCTGCCAGTGGTACACAGACTCCTTATCTTGACCGATTAAGGGATAAGGTAATAAATTAATATTGATTGCAAAATGCAATATTGATATACAGTTGCCAATATCAATTTCAATGGATACAGTGGAATCTTGATAACTCGAATCTCGTTAAGTCGCAAACGCCAATGAGTCGAAAAAAATGCTATTCCCTTCCGCTGAACGTCGAAATACGCAGTATCTCCTATTAATTAGACTTTGTTGTAATTCCAACAAAATGTTAATTCCGTACGAAGCATCGATAAGAATATTTATTCTTTGTAAATTGAATGATAAAAATGAAACTCCATAAGTCGTAGTTAGTACAATATTGTGGCGTCTTACTTGGACAAGTCAAAGTTTTAGCAAATAAGCCCTGTTTCTCGAAATTCTTGATATGTCGATTTTTTTTAGCATCGAGGTCCCACTGTATTGTCAAATAAATAAGTCATATTAATAATTAATGTTCAGGTGACACCCGAGGGCCACAGGGCTCCGCTGGCTGAGCTGCTTCGACGGTCCGTCAACACTCAAACGCCACACGATCTCTGTCATACAGCACATTCCTCAGGTAACTTTTAATTTATTAAAAATCATAAGCTTAAAAAAGAAAAAAACCGGAAATACTGTTTGCATTTGAAGAACAATGATTTTTGTTAAATTTATATTTAAAGCTTTTGTGTTCCATAACTTGCAAAATTAGTTTTCTCGTGTACTTATTTCACATAGCAACTTAATTTCTGAAACAGGAAATACATAAAAAAACATCAAGTTTCACTACCAAACCAATGTCCAAATGTATAAATATGTGATTGTTTAATACGCAGCTAATTCAAGTTGAATAAAGAGTTAGTTTTTGTTAAATAGTTTTAAAAATTTGAATATATATTGCATTATAAACGGAAAGTCCTTTTTGATATAAAATAATTAACGATATACAATAGAATTGAACTCCATACTGACAAGATAATCGCAATTACATATTTAATACAAGATTTTATTTATTTAGAAGAATATAGCTGAAGTTTTTTATAATGAATTATTTCGAATTTGACAGCAAAATAGGATTAAAAAAATGATTCATCATAATATATTGAATTTGTTTGTTACAAAAAAAATGTGATAAATGAAGAACCACTCGACCGATTTTGTGTAAACTCGCAAACCATCTAGTTAATAATCCAAAAAAGCCTTAACATTTGCTTGAGCCCATTCTTTATTTATAAATTAACAATGAAAAATGACATTGATTTTTATAATATATGTATGTATATACTACGTCAGTCATTGCGATTATATCTAAATTTTTACTGGTTCAAGTTAGTTTGGTTAAATAAAGTCTATTGGTATAGATTCGCCATCTCGAGGGTCATTGTCCAGTGCAGGCTCTGCCGAGCTTCTTGCAGCAGGTTTTACATTTTTAATATGAGCCCACTTAGTGATATTCATTGCTACTAACATGTACATTTGTTTATTTTTGAAACGAAATTTTTAGAAAGCACGCACGTTTTAGGAATGCCCTGCTCGAATCCCTACGATACTTCACGTTGGCTATTGAAGTTATGTTCACGAGAGCAACACAAATAAATTTTCTCTTAACCCCTTACGTATAAAGCCCTTTCTTTAGCTGATACTAAACATACATATATATTTCTACAGACATAGAAGTTATAACTTAATATTAGATGAACTAATACAGTTATGAATGGTTTTATTTGCAAAACCTTATTTATGGTGTACTACATACTGCCAAATTCTATTCGTAGTGAATGCGACCAACAATTATAGAGTATGATGTATTATTGGTGGCATTGTCTGTAGATTACTCATTTATACGTAGCGGGCTATAATTAATCAAAAATTGCATCGTCGCAATGTGTTGTCACAGACTTAGACCTAAGTAATCATTGCTATTCGAGAACGCACATCATGAAGCATGATTTAGAGGATTTTAATTTTTATGCAAGCTTTTTCGTGGCACAATGTTATTTAGGCATGGTTTTTTCATAGTTGATTTATTACATTAAACTCGACGATGAGTTTATAATTTTTAATAGATACGACCTTGGGATAATACTAGGAATCCTAGGTAGCAATGAGAGATATGTTCTGTTTGTTCTGAAAATCATATAATAATTATTACGTGACAAATGTTTTCAGGTGGCAGCGTCTGTTCGTCGCCTGACCTTGATGGGTCGAAGCTCGGCACGTCACCACAGATCAATAGATTCTTGGCTCGGGAACCCCCAGATGGATGCGAAAAGGTAATTTAATATTCTCATTACCTTTTTAAAAAGCTTCCTTCCAATTCTATTCTTGGGAAATTATTGTTATTTATTTTCAAAATCGTTCCTTTTAATCTGTATTATAATTACATTTAAAACCTAATATAGCGACTTCGAAGGGACGTTAAATTTGATAGTCGTTATAAGCAATACATATATACACAAGTACGGTAGTCATACTAGTTAGGTAGCTATATCATCATAGGTCATCTAGAATAAGTTATGTATGAATTCGTTGTCAAATGATAGTCGGAAAAGAAATAAAAATATTTATTAAGAAATAATAAATGTACTAAACTGCTTATAGTATGGAATAGAAGAATCTACTTTATTTAGCCCAGGTGAAAATATTCTTTGCATTTTACGTTTCATACTCCTCAAGTATAAGTTTTGTCACCATTTATCCTTATGGAGAGGTCTTTTTTTAGATATTGTTTTGTTTTGCTGGGACAAACAATGGTTGGTCGTTATAGTCGATGAATACCGATAAAGTTTCGCCTTCCGTGAGATTCGTACACAAAGTCGGATAATGATTTTTACGGTCAAGGCATGTAGGTAATATAGTTGACAATTGCAATTTACATTGCCGCGGGTAATATAAGTACTGATTATTTTGAAAGAAACCCTAAGAACTATAGATGCATTTCCGTATTACAGGTGAATTTGAAAGCAGGCGAAGGTGCAAGTTCAGAGTCGGTGTCCATGATGAAGCCTTCAGCCCCGGGATTCACCCTTCGACCGTCTCTTGGTTCAGCCTTTCAACCACTGCAACCACAAACCCCACCACCAGCAAGCCCACAATGACTGCCCCAATAGGCAACGGGGACTTGTCCGCCTCACCCCAATCTCAAAGTAAATCTAGCCGTTTATGTAAAAATCTAAAACTTACAGCTACTCTTAACCAGCCCATTATAGACTGTTTCAATTAAATGTATGTCTCAAATGCTTTCACACGAGAATACTTTGTATTCTTTGATGCCATTTCAAAGGATACAATACACGTTTGGGGCCGTGAAGCTTTACTTAGTTGCCCCTGAATTGACAACTTCAACTAGATGATTGTTTTCATTTATTTCTACGCAGAATGTACACACATAGAACATAACAGACTATTTTTTTTTCAGAATAGCAAAATTTTTTAAAGGTCTCAATTCACTCTGGCCTATTTTTTAGAAATTTTTTCCGTCTTTACTTCGAGTTGGGGTAAGGTATATACAAATATATATAACCAAAAATTACAGTACAATCAAATTGGGACTTGAGTTAATTTAAACATAAATTAACAATTTTTATGAAAATTCTTTTAAGGGAAAATGACATGACAACCTTTTAGATCTTAAGGTATGTTTGTAAAATTACGTATTGCATAGTTCGAATACGCTATAATATTGAACGTTGCGTGAAAAATTGCAGCCATATTTTTATACACCATAGTAAGCATGCCCAATTACAAACTTAGATGTTAAATAACATTCAGCAAGCATTGTATATTAATTTTGTACGTTTGTCTAGTTGTGGATCTTGTGCGTTGTGTAAGAAAAGTGGGTCATACCAATTTACAGCTGTCATTTTGTATCTAAAACACAGTAAAATGCAAATGTTGTATCTCACTCATTTTTAACTCTTATATCTGGGATTTATTTCGAAAACAGTATAGATCGTTGGTATTGTGCTAATATTAATATAAAATTATTGGAACTGTGACCTTTTCAATATGATTAACGATTTTATCGAAGAAAGATTAATTTTTTTGTATTCACAAATTTTTGTATTTAATATACAAAAATTAATCTTATAGTTTCAGATGTGAGTTAATTTCCAAATAAATGTTTCCCTGTGGTTTGATGTAACGTTCTACCAATTGCAGAACCTGTAGAAATTGAAGATTTCACAGCAATAATTTTGCATGATATCTTATCAATTCAATTGTGGCTGTTATCAAATATTAAGCAAATTGTTGGTACACACAAGAATTAGCTTAACATTTAGATTTGCAAACGCAAACGAGAGTTTACATAGTTCATAGCTGGGCTGCACCCACTTTCTTTTTATAGAAACGACAATAACTGTTATAGTTACAGGAATGGCTTACAAAACTACGATTGTAAATACTTCGTCAATTGCACTCGCTTCTTGAGATTCAATTCGGTATTATATGTAGATGATTCGGTTGTAAATAGATTAACTCGTACTGAAAGCGATATACTGAGTGTTAGCGACATGGCAGGACTTCAGTGATCTCAATTTAGTTTACCCAAAAGCTTTTATGTTACGATGGCATATCATGAATTGAAACCTTTTTTTATATATTTTTGTATGAACTAGGACCAAACTTTGAATAGAGGTTCAGGGCCTTGAGAGAAAAACTATCTTTGACAAGGGGACCCGCGACTGAGGCCGCATGCAAGCGGGCCCGCGCCTGTCACGCCGATCTCCTCTCGAGCCTGACGACGTGAAACGGTTTTCTCGTGAAAATAGCTTTAAAACGGACTTGACAAGGAAAGTGGTATGATAGACTGATTTTTTAAATCTTTACTCATACTTTGATACAGGTATCTTGACAAGTGAAAATGATTAAGTGTGCTTAGGCAATCGGGCATTCATCCGTAACAACTATACTCCAGTGCATTTTATACTCTAAATTCGCATATTATATAAAAAATGAACTATTGTTAAGAATTTATTGTGAAGGGAAATAGCTTTTGCAATCACGTTTAGTTTGTACGCGATTAATTTTTGAGCGCTTTAATTTAGAAGATAGCCGTAATCTAAATAGGAATAGTACTGTCAAGAATCTGTATTGAGTATAACGGCTTAGACACGGTATTCGCTTTTATATCATTCGGAATAGGAAAGAAATAAGAAGAAACGACCACGCCAATACGATCTCTCATTTTGGCCAAAAGCATTTTATAATGGAGACTGATAATGTAGAGTGTTGAAAACATAGTTAGATCTGCTTTATTATTTTTTAAAGTATTATAAAGGGACGGCAAATATATATTTTGGCTCACTTTTGGAATAGAGATATTATTGCTCAATCGAAATTTTTACTAGGAGCCACACTTATGGTATGTGCCGAATTTAAAAATTGAAACTTGTGATTATAATTCAGGCGATATGTATATAATAATTAATAACATATACCCTTATAATTTAACAAATGAATGTGATAATAAATAAGCATTAGGTTGTTACTTGACAACTTCCGGACTGAGCACGGGCGGTGACCACGGCTTGTGAAGTTCTGACGGTGCTCGGGTGAAGATGCGCACGCCGCTCTGGCTTGTGCCTCTATTTTACTTCTCAATTCAGTTACGATTAAACAGTAAACGCTCTTTCGTTCTAATGTATAATATAAGTGTTAAAGTGTACCTACCATTCGAATAGGAATCGTCGCTCTCGAAGTCGTTAGTCAATAGTGCTATAATTAAGCTGCGCATATATGAGAAACATGAAATTGTGGAAAAAACCGAGCCAGTATTCAAAATCCGGATTTCTGTGTAGATTTTCTCATAAGTGCAATACTAGCTGTAATGTCGACAATTATTGTAGCGTTCCGTGTATCACCATAAGTTGCGTTAACATCGAATGTACATTGTTGTAATTATCCCGAGCTTCGCTTCCTGTTGCTTCCGTGACGTATTTGGGGCCGACGCTTCGAAGGACTCTTGATGTCACAGGTCCAGGTTGTAATTTAGAGTTATCTTTCCCAATGACGTTACCTACTGTAAGGTTTAGTAAGTTCTAGGTGACCTAAAACGTTAGCTGTTATTAAATGTGTGCTATATGGTCCCCTAATTTACTGGTTTTATGTATATTCAAGCACGAAGCGGTCTCTGCACAAGGATGTGAGGAAACAATTTTGTGCAGAAATGTAACCTTTTTTTTAAAGTACATAAAGATATTTTTGTATGTCAGGGTAGGAGTTGTGCGAGGTGTACCATAAAACAACTTTGCTAGAATCTTAGATTTGATAGTTCTTTTATAGAAGGTTAATTATTTTGATGTTTGCTTTTAGGTGATTGATAAGTTTGTAATTTTTATTACTATGATATTAGATTAAATACTAACTTTAAAACTAAACCAAAAGTGCCCATTGATATAAGTGTACGCGCGAGCCTTTTGTTTAGCATTTTGTTATTGAATAATGTTTAGGCGTCAAAATTAGCAAATAAGAAAATTATCGACCGATTGTTGAGTTTTAGTTATCAAATTGTTGAGGTTTATGGATAAAAAACAATTTACTTTTTTTACTTGCGATGCTTCACAAAAGGCTTGTCTTAGAGGCATTGACTAACATCTATTATAGTAGTATCGATTTTAAGTAATCATAAGAATGGTTTATTATAGTTTTGTTTCAGAGAAGAAATTCTAATTACTATTTTTGTTTCCAATATTTTATCACTTATACCTGTTTTCATTGTATTGTATCTTGCTGTATTGCAGACATATCCAATATACAGACTGATTTAATATTTGTTTTTTTAATATTCCTATTGCTTAAAAGCTAAAAATATTCAATACAGATGTAATAGTCACCAGACGTCATTATTTAATTAGAACCTTTTCCACATGTGGATATGCATTTAAATGGCTAATGAGTATTAATTCTATGATTAATTCATGATGACAAATAAAATTGTTTAAAACATTTAAGCTTTAAGTTGGGTAATTTAAATTATTTAATATACGTTGCCACTAATAACTGCTGTCTAATGCACATATAATAAAACAGGAAAATTAAAAATTGCTTATTATTCATACATATAAAATAATAAGTATGTTCGGCTATAGGAAGATCATAAGTAGTATATTCATATAAAAGAACTGCTTATGTGGACAATTTTCTAATTTAACATTTAATGACCACACAAAAAGTGTAGTAAAATATTATTAAAACAAAATTAAAATACAACAGCGACATATTTAAAAAATATCTATTCTATTGTAATAAACAATTTTTTTATTATTTTAATTAAAAATAACATAACAAAATTCTCAATCACATATAAAATATAAGGAATTCGCATCATCTGATAAACAATCGATATGGACACAAATATAAAATACACATATTTCGGAATCGAATTTTTTTAAAACAGCTTGTATGAGAGTATTTAGAACACTCTATTCTTAATCAAACTAATAAAACATTTATTCGGCAAAATAAAAGTCAACTAGACACATGTATGTGAAACAAAAAATCAAAATGCCATAACATTGTTAAATAGTTTGAAAGTAGGATATCGTTTTTGGTGTTCAAAAATAAAATTTATAATACAGTCCAGCTAATAAAATCGGTATTCCCTCGTTCCCTAAAATGAACCACTCACCAGCTCAAAAAAAATAGTCATTTAAATAAAATATAAATTAAACCAAAAAACAATAAAATTTCTTCAATATTAATGTCTTTTTAAACAGTACTTTTATTATTTAATACCTTAATTACTGCGTATTTATTAAAGCGAACACACTGCCGTGGAGTTTCTTTGTCTATATAAACATAGACTTGATTGCATGACTTATAATGCTGCTACTTAGTGTCAGTCATTAAAAACCCTGAAATATTGAAACCTCCGTATATCTTAGGAATGATTTTCAGTTAATTGTATCTTCTTTTGATTCGCAATCCACGCGTGTATCCTGTCCTTCAGTTCAGTGTCTGACTTCACTTGATCCATGGACAATGGCGATCGATTGAATGGGTCCGATTGGTCGCTGAGAAGGTGCCTGAAATAAGAATACCCAGAATACTCAACATGAAACGGTACTTGTATTGTTTCGCAGAGTGAGTGAGGGTGTCGGAGGCCTTTAAAACTGCCGCTTGGGCGATGTAAAACCCCGGCAACACAACAATGCGCGGAGTGTGGCGCGGTTGTTCATGGGCGGCGGTGTTTTCTTACGATATAGGAGACCCACCTGCTCCTTTGTCCGCTATAGAATAAAAAAAAGATTTACTTAAATGCTGTAAAAATCTAATAATAGAAAAAGAAACGTATAAGTATGTATATATATTCTTTATATAGTATATATTCTAAGGTTGTATAATACGTTACACAATATTTATCATTTTTCTGATGATGGGAAGTTGACATATGACACTAGAAGTAAATACTTCGAGTTATTGATTAAAACTGAACAATATTTAAATTATGACTATAAATTGATCTATAAATGATGATTAAATTAGATAATTTCTTAAAATTATAAGAAACAGCGACATGTTCTTTTATGGATCTAAAAATAGTTTAGTATCACAAACCTTGCAATAGTAGTCCTGTCTACTGTGGTTCTGGAACTCGGGAGTATCACAGGATCTTGCATCAGAGTACTCATGATGGGGTCGAGGAACTCTTCTGGTGCGTTTGCGAGGATATCTTCGTCTCGTTTACGCTGTACTGCGATCTCGCTTACTCTTGAGGCGAGATCCCGTAATTGTGTTATTAAATTTCCTCCACCAATACGCACTACAAGTTGAGTTATTTTGCAGTTAATTAATGATATCAACTAATTAAGAGCGTCTTTTAATGCTTCTGTAAATTTAATTTACTTTTTATTTAATACAATATCCTTATATACCCGTGGGAGAGCCATGTTGAAGTATATGTGGCCGCACTAATTGGGCCAGCTCTTCCGAAGTGATACCACGGGCTCACACAATACTCAACGTGAAACGGTACTTGTGCTGTGTTTCGCTGAGTGAGTGAGGATATTGGAGGCCCTTAAAAATGCTTGAGTGGCGTAAAAAGCCGGCACTACAATCAATGCGCGGACAGTAGCGCAGTTGTCCATGGGCGGCGGTGTACTCTTACGATATAGGAGACCCACCTGCTCCGTCGTCTTCTATACTATAAAAAAATATACTTAATATATATTTATTATTCTTCTCACCCAGAACGCCCTCAGCCAAGGAGAACAGTTGTGGCGAATAGGACCTTCCATCATCAGAGACGGCGGCGCAGAATCTCTCATTACTGCCGAGTTCCACATACATTCTGCATATTTCTAGCACTGTATTAGCCGGATTGAATTCGTATTCCTTCATATCTTTTACCTGCAATTTGTTTTTTTTACAAGATACAAATAAATCACCCATAAAACACACATATGACAAAACACAAGATTAGAGAGATTATAAACAAACTTCATAATTACAATTTATGAGCATACTAAAAATCTATTTTTTATGATGGTGGGTTTCCTATTCGGTAAGAGAACACCACTGCCCATGGACGGCGCTTTGGTTGCGTTGCCAGCTTCTTCCGTCGCTTAAGCGGCATAATTTCAAGGATCTCCGATATCCGCACTCATTCAGCAAACCACAATACATGTACCATTTCAAGCTTAGTATTTATTCCGATAGGGCAATGCTCGGAGTCTCGCTGGGAGATAAAATCAGAAATGGGGATATCCGCAGACGAACCAAAGTAACCTTGCCTCGCTCGACAAACCGACAACCGATGGGGTAAAAAGGTTCTCGAGTAGCGACCGCGTACCCGAAAACGCAGAAAGAGACGTCCCGCCACGCGATGGAAAGACGATCTCACGAGTGTCGCGGGCAACCGATGGACCCAGATCGCTCAAGATCGTAATAGGCGTCTTTGGGGGAGGCCTATGTCCAGCAGTGG
The DNA here is from genome assembly GCA_018230265.1 of Delias oraia. Classification (NCBI taxonomy): domain Eukaryota; kingdom Metazoa; phylum Arthropoda; class Insecta; order Lepidoptera; family Pieridae; genus Delias; species Delias oraia. The sequence continues at coordinate 5,095 of DWCF01000561.1, read as the reverse complement.
ACTTGATAGGCTGATGATAATGATTTATTCTGATAGCAATTTAAAATTGTCCATGTAAGAGATACAACGTGAACAAACCTTAAAGATCTCCTTATTGGGTCCCACGAGGTGCAGTAGAAAATAGTTGAGCATAGAAGCGACCCGGTCCACCAGAGTGGGGTGACAGAAGAAATGCGGCGCGTGAACCGTCAGACAAACCAGCGTATGTATCGTGTCCCGTCCTAGGATATTGTCGAATCGTGCCAACATCCCGATGTGAGAGAGATTCGCTAGATTCTGTTCTCTCTCTTGGGCGGGGAGGTTTGCCCATGCGCCCGATTCTCTGAAATTTTACAAATCTCATATTTTACCGGCATTTAATAACAATTACCAATGAATCATTCGTAAGATACTTTTGTAATAGTAAGATGGACTGGACGGCATTATTGTGTATAGAAAAAAGCATACTGGTTAGTTTGCATGGTTCGTAATTGCGCCATATTGCCAAGTGCTTCGTCCAAAAGGAATATTGCATCGTTCATTAGCAAATTCACGAAACGCAGAAATATCGGTGGGTGGACGGCTTCCATGTTCGCTTCTGCCTCTTTTGCAAGTCGCCTGTGGAAACCATGTTTATTTTAAAAAATATTAAATATTGACAATTAATTTTACCCGTAGGAATGCCATGTTGATATGCAGACGCACTCTTTGGGCCGCTTTGTCCAAAGTGATACCACGGCCTCACAGAACAATCAGCTTGAAATGGTAGTTTTACTTGAAACGGTGCTTCTACTGTGTTTCGCTGAGTAAGTGAGGATATCGGAGGCCCTTAAAAATTCCACTTAAAAGCGAAACAAGCGAGCAACACCAATGCGCGGAGTGTGGCGCGATTATTCATGGGCGGCAGTGTTCTTGTACCATATAAGTGATCCAGCTGCATTGTCCGATATGTAAGGATTGTCTAGTGACTAGTCTAATGAGCAAAAAACTTACGTGAAAACTTTCCTATGCTCTTCTATGCTCCATAAAAACTGCATGACCAGGTACATTGGACGGCGATAGTTGAACTTTTGTTCGAATTGAACACTCTGTCCGGTCATTTCAATACCGACAAATACATCCAGGAGACAAGGCACTAGCTGAAAAAAAAATAGAATTGTCACACTTCCCGGACCAACAGAAAATATTTTATCCTCAAGCCTTTGGTAATTAATTCTGTTGTGTTGTATACACAGACTCACAACCGTGGGAGAGCCATGCTGAACCATATGCTGGCGCACTAATTGGGCCGGTTCATCCGAAGTGATACCACGGGCTTACAGAATACTCAGTGTGAAACAGTACTTGTAGTATGTTTCGCAGAGCGAGTGATGATAACGGAGGCCCTTGAGTGCCGCATAAAATGTCGGCAATAAAACCAATGCGCGGACTATCGCGCGCTTGTTCATGGGCGGCGGTGTTTTCTTACCATATAGGAGACCCACCTTCTCCGTTCTCCACCATAGAATAAAAAAAATACACCACAATTATAATTGTCATGTATATTACGGATCGCACGCCTCAGAAGTGTTTTTTAAAGGTGTGACGTCAACATAGCTCGTCACGATTGTTGGGTTTCATTCGTGGTTGGAAAGGAAACCAAGTTCGTCAAATTATGTTTATTCGCATTGCAGCGTAATGACTTCCCAAAATCGTCCTAAACATCTAGCGACTCTAGCTAGACAGACGCAAGTGGACGCACCATTGCTTGTCACGCCGAAATATATTATAATAAATTAATAAAATAAAATATAACCCATTTTTTAAATTCCTTCGCTATATAATTTGTTTTTATTTATGAGACGAAATTTAGAATATATAGTAGCGTAGTACATATTTGGGAACTATGCAGATATGTGCATACCTGTAACCGGTGTGGATGTTGCTTGAACAGCTGTTCACGGTAGAAAGAGGCCATCTGGTTCAACTGTGGATTTTGATCGTCGTCGTGGTTTGGTAACATCGCCTCCAGACATTCCGCTAGGCGTGCCCTGGAACGGTAATTTAATATTTAAATAAAACAAAACTAAATTAAAAAAAAGGTTAAGGAAGGAAACGTTTATATACATTACAACATAAAATAATATTATTTTACACGAATTTATACACGAGAATTTTCAAACGAGGCTCTAAATACAGGTGCACTTACATGAGATTTTAATTAAAAAAAATAGTAATCATTTCCAACACCTATTGTTTTTATTTAAAAGAAAACAATAATGATAAAATAATAATAAGCAATCAATAAATTAGACAGACAATGTTGTGGCGCGATATGCAATGGATGCAGAGAAACTTGTCTCAGAGATCGGGGTGACCTATTTTTCTTAATGAAAATAGGGAGGCATACGAGCAATCAGCAAAAGGTTCAAGCTGCCCTCCGCCAATGGACATGGCGCTATAGCCGGGCCACGAGTTCGTTGCCGGATTTTTTTAAAGATCCCAAAGTTGCATAGATTCGGAAATACCTCCACAGGCAGCAGATTCCACAGATTGGTGACGCGCGGAATAAAATTCCTTAAAAACGGCTATGAACCCAAAAAAATTAGTCACATAAATAGTTACCTTAAATGTGGGTTATAAGTTCTGGTGGAGTCTCCCATAAAAGCCAGCACAAGTGTTAGGGCAGGTTCTAATACAACGGTTAAGTTGTTACTCTCTTCGGCATGATCGCCGACTGTCCGCCGAGCCATTGTTATTATCACTACTATGTTTTCTAACACGAACTCAGGAATGCATCTGGAATAACGCATTTTTAAATTAAGATTAGGTCACAATAAATACGCATAAGAATTTTGGCAGGACTAAAATCGCTAAAACACTCCTTTTTTAATATAGTATAGCGGACAACGGAGGAGGCATGCCTCCGATATTCTCACTCACTTAGCGAAACAAAGTACAAATACAGTTTCACGTTGAGTATTCTGTAAGCCCGTGGTAACATTTATGCATAAATTTAAAATTATATATTTTATGTGGATTTTGGGTTTTTCTTTACAAATTTAACTGGAATGCAGTAGGTATTTCATAAACTGAAATATTCTCCAAATGGATACATAAATATATTCTGAAAAAAATACAATTGATATACTGTTTGTGATGACAAACCAATATGAGCCCGTTGTATCACACCAGTAGCTTACAAATACCGGTGTAAAACTGTATTTTTATTGTTACTCTAAGAGATTTGCTATAAGGATATTGGAGTCACACCGCGTTATGATTGTCCATGGGCAGCAGTGATCTTTAGAGATTCCCCTGCCATGCTGTCCACACTTACATAAAAAACAAAATAAGAATATCATAAAACTATACATTTCAAACTATTGAATTATTAAAGGAATTTCAATTTAGTAGACAATATATATTACACATACCTTAGTGTATCTGGTGGTGGAGTGGTAATAGGCATGTTAACTGGTACCAGTTCACCTGGAGCGAAGCAGGTTCGAGTCTCGTTGTCCCGTATCGAGACCTGTACGAGCCACGTGCAGGTCATCGCTTGAAACCGATACATGTTTACCAATGTTTCCTTCTCTAATAACGCACAACGAAGAGTTATATATCTGTAATTAAACGAATTTTATGATACGATTTTTAAATCAAAAATCAAATCGCGATAATTCAAGCTGAAATTTATCGATTTACATTAATTTTTTTAAAGATAAGAGGCAAATGGTTCAAAAAAAACAGTTAGGTCATGGGTGTGTTGGTCCACACGGTAGTACAAAAGGTAGTCCGCTCTGTCCAAAGGGCTATGCTGCAAACCGCTAACTAGTTGGACTTAGAGTGACGCTTGTTCAGTCAACGTTCGGGCTAGTCATTCAATTGAATGTCTCCATTCAATTAACGTACTAGTCATTCGATTTAATAGCTGATCCAACCAGATGACTGCCAAATATACATACTTGGTCATAAGGAACGCCAGGCGTCGTCTCATGGGTTCAACTAAATGACTGCCGCTGTCCGCGATGTCTGTCCAGGTTCGTTGGGCCCTGCCCAACTCTTGAGCGCAACGGTACAGCTTCTCTGCGCACACTCGCATACCTTGCAATTCAAACAATTTGATTATTTTATGGTATAGCGAGCAACCTGTTGGTTTCGACAGTGATCAGATTCAGTAAAGTAAATAATTCATTTAGAGGTAATGCGATATGCTTTTACAATAGGATATGCTCTCAACTTTTATGTAATGATTGGTACCAGTTTGAGTAACTCAATGGGAGCCGACATAGACAGGTCCGGACACCAGCCGGTTTCCCTCATAAAGATGGTTCCAAATTTAACCCCCGTGGGAGAGCCATGTTGAAACAGATGCTAACTCACTAATTGAGCCGGCTCGTCTGAAGTGATAATGGGCTCACAGAATACTCTAATTCAGCTTGAAACTATACTTTTACTACTCTTTAACGCTGGTATTCTGTAAGCCCGTGACATCAATTTGGATGAGTCGGCCCAATTAGTATATTTAAATTATATTACATTATAATTACATATAATAATAGCGTTTTGTTTTGTAAAATGAAAAGATAATCTTGATACATATTTTCCCAATTTCGCTTCAGACTATTCGGCCGGCCTAATATTTCAGGATAAAGAAGAACCTAGAATTGATACTATTTTTAAAAGGGTATCTTGATGTGAAAACAATGTGATAAGCAGTACAAGTTAAGTCTCTCACTATTTGAAATTCCAGAAGTATAAACATTTGTTTGATTGAAATAACAAAAAATACTTTTTTGTAATTTCGTGTATGTACTCTAATAAATATAAAGACTCCTTAACACCAACCTAAATCAATGCACTTTTGTGTCATAAAGAAACATTCAGTGACAAAGTTGTATGTGGCTGCTGTTGGCCTCTGATCTATTTCACCGTTTTCATTCTCCCGACTTGGAAGGAGACAAGTTTCAGAATGAAGGCAGTCCAGGTGTACTGACTTAGCTTCACATTCCTCTGCCTGAAAAAAAATGAAATTCCTATAATATATATAACGTAATGAGATCTGTCAGTTGGACAGAGCCAGCTCTCGAGGTTGAGGACGGAGTCTGGCACTATAATCTCTAGTAAGACCGAG
>DWCF01000560.1:0-43449 GCA_018230265.1 Delias oraia | reverse complement strand
CGCCACTTAAGCTGCATTTTTAAGGGCCTCCGATATCCTCACTCACTATACGAAACACAGTACAAATACCGTTTCAAGCTGAGTATTCTGTGTGCCCGTGGTATCACTTGGCTCTGCCAACGGTGATATTCACTCCCACCTAGCTCAGATATGGAAAATCTACATTTAATAAGTAAGTACTTAGAACAATTTATTTGATTTAGTGAATTGGATTAGATCGTCTTAGAACCTGGATATTCAATCACACAATTTTAATATTTTACCGTATATTAGGTAAAATATTCAAAATTACAGTGTAAACTTCATGTAACGTCCCTCGACATAACGACAAACTCCCTAAAGCGTCGAAATCAATTGGCTTTAGTTGGTTTAGCTTGTCTTCCATACACTGATTTTTCTTCTCTCCATTTAACGACACCTCTTTCTAACGCTATAAAATGCACAGTCCCTTCAGTGTCATTATAGAGTTTACACTGTATTTAAATTTCAGACCAGTTTGTAAGGACATCGTAAACAATGCACAGTTAAACGTAGTTACGGCCTACTAGTGTTAAATTATGCGACGTTAAGGAGTTGTGTATCACATGTTTGGCCGATGCACGAATCGGCATTCGGCGGCGGTTAGACCACCCGTGTTAGCGATGTCAAGAGAACTCTGTCTCTTAGTTAATTTATTGTTTCAGTAGCTGAACGTTCGCGGGCGCAGTCAAAACATCCCGCGGCGATGATTTACAGCGCAGTAAACGCCGCTTTATATCTCGTGGAAATGAGCTTTAATACGTGACATTGCCCAGCCATTGCGATTGTAAAATTTTGATTAACTGTCTGATATTTATACACGCTTGAGTGTGGATGGGAAACCGCTGCCGTTGCCAGTCTCGATCACACTAAACTCCACGGAAGCCTAATTTAATGAGGTTTTTGGACATTTTACGCAATATTTCTCCATTTTACGATTGTAAATACTTTTTCAATACATATGTAAAATGATTTTTTCTAATCACTAGCCAAGACTGCTAGCTTAACCTTAATGAAATCATAATTTCATTAATTTCAAAACCATTTTATTAAGTTGATATCTACGGAAAATAGTGCTTTCAAACACCGTTTACAATAAGCAGTGAAGCTCTTAGTTAGCTAAAAGTTATACGTGCACAGTTTTATCATCAACTAAGGGTCGTAACTATTTAATAATTGTCGGTTTATCGTGAATGGAAGTTTAATGAGAGTAAGTTTACCGCCACAGATAACATTCGCATATCTTTATGAGCAGATAGTGCCAGTGATTATAATTGTGGCATGTTAAAGCAATTTAAAAATGCTAACGAACATGTGCTACTGGAATAAAATATAACAGATATGGGATTTATATTCATTGGTTGTTAGTTTTCTCTATTTGTAATTCCAGAGGCAACGTCGAGTTACCATCAATATTGTCTTTGTAGACATAACCTCTAAAAGGCAATCAAATTGTGAGATATTCAAGTATAAGAAGTCACTATTTATCTTAATTTGTTCTTTTTGCTAGTCTGTACAGACCGAGCCAACGTTAAACCATTTTATTTTAATATCGTAGACTTCGATGCCTGATAAAGTTTCAGTTTCTTAATTCGGACTATTCGGATGTTGCTTTGGTAATTTAAGTAACAGTTCTTTGTTGTAAATACATATGTATTTGATTATGGAAATGGTGGCAAACGAGCAGGAGGGTAAGTTGTCCTCCGCCCATGGATACCCTCTTGCAAGTCGCAGGTGCGTTGTCGGACTATAAGGAAAAGTACGTTCCTTTCTTGAAGGTCCCCATGTCTTATTGGTTATTGTATACAGTTGTTTCGGTATTTTGATACATACCGGTATTGTTGTTGTTGTTGTAGTGGTGGGCGGGTGGTGGCGCGTAGTCAGGCAGCTCGGGCAGGCATACGTTGCTCTCGTACATGTTCGGTGGTACATTGGCAAGCAGCGACCGCTCTTTCTCCACGTCTAATAAAATACCGTCTCTATAATACCATGTCTGTGAGAGCACGTGTTTTAGTTCTAGAGGGATGAAAATGTTAGTTGTATAGGCGTAGAAGTCTGATCACCTACTGGATTGAAAATAGAACAGTTTAAGTAATTTAATACCGTGCAGCAAGAGGTATCGGGTTCGATTCCCTGTTCGGATAATTAAAAATTATAATTTACTATATAATTTAATCGGTCTCTGGAAGTGCTTGACAGTGGCCGGGCAAGTGTCTTAATATTGTCGCACTAATTGAGCCGGCTCGTCCGAAGTGATACCTCGGGCTCACATGATACTCAGCGTGAAATGGTAATTGTATTTGAAAGATTGCTTCTATTGTTTCGCTGAGCGAATGAGGATACCGAATGCCTTTTAAAATGCCGCAATGCGTGGACTGTGGCGCGGTTGTCCATGGGCGGCAAAGTTTTTTTGACTTATAGAAGACACACCTTCTCCGTTAACCGCTATAAAATAAAAAAGTGAACAAGTCATTGGTATTTATCTGCGCAATGACGCACTAGAAATTAAGAATTTTATCTTATTTTTGACTTGTGTACATCTAACTGGTACTTAGAAAACAATTAAATAGGAAAAGTACAATTCTAGAATTAAATAAACTGAAGTTGCCTGCATGGTGAAAGTAGTCTTACCTTTCTGTAGTATTTCTAAATGCTCCCAAAGAATGTCCCCCATGAAGGCTGGCGCTCTGGCCACGAACTCCTCTCTGCCCATGGCACAGATATCTTTACCCTGCGCCCGCGCAAACTGTTGCAGCGCGACGCATTCCAAAGAGAACTCACGCGCCGCCCAGCGTAGCCACGCCGCTACAGCCGCCTCGCTCCATTGACGAGGATCTAATCACATAAATATCATTCATTAAAAATAAAAATTTATATTTCTACTCCGTGGGACCTATATTTATATAAATAGCATATAAGTATATATTATTACCAACTAAATGGGACGGCTCCTGCACAGCAATACCATGAGCTCACAGAATACAGTGAGAAATAGTATTTGTACTGCACCTGTGAGGATATCAGACATTACCAGGCATACAAAGGCTCATCGCCCACCGATGTTCGTTGTCTCTTATATGATATTTTAAAAACATTTTTTTAAAACTAATAGGACAACTATTTACCATATAGCCATTGAGTCAGTTAGGAAAAAACGCGTGCCGAATAAATCTAACATCTATTCTAAGATTAATCGGAACTTACTTCCTTGTATAAAATTAATCGTTAATTCAGAATAGAAGGGCGTAACAAAGTTTGCGCATTGCAGAACAAAGGAATATAACAACTGCAAAATAAATGGAAAAATAATGTGTATCCAATATGTGGCAAGAGGAACAATTAGTGAGGCGGGCTCCGTTGGCCAACTCCGGAACTTGCTTCACGGCGCGCAGGAAGTCCGCGACCTTCGCAGACCCACTGTTTTAAGTGATTTCTATTATTGCTGAAGATGATCAAACTGTTTACCCAATCACGAGGCTACCGTATCGAATTTTCGAAACCGTATAACTATATTCATGTCGCAAAACTCGCAACTGAGTAGATTCTAGCATTACTTCATTTTTTAAATTTCTTTCTTTTTGTGAAGTGTTTGAAGAAACTCTACATAAAACTGTAGTATATAGTAAGAGAACAGCACCACAGTCCGCGCTTTGGTTGTGTTTCCGGCTTTTAAGCCACTTAAACGACATTTTTAAGGACCTCCGGTATCCTCACTCACTCAGTGAAGTACAAGTAACTTTTCACGTTGAGCTTTCTGTGAGCCCGTGGTATCACTTCGGACGAGCTGGCCTAATCTTTGCGTCCTCACATGCATCAGCATGGCTCTCCCACGGATTTATAAACAACTTTATTTAACTAATATGAAGTTATTATTGAATAAAAAAAACTAATTTAACTATAACACGTTAAAGCCATAATTAAGTTTATAATGTATTTAACTATATTTGCAGTAATTAGAATTAAAAAGTGTGGTAATTAATAAATATTTGATTCTTCAAACGATCTCTGTAGAAAGCTAGCCAATACAAATGCAGTTAAGTGTGTTTTAAATTGCGGTGGGTCGTAGCTTTACTTTTTCTCGGAGCGAAAAGCGGGGCGAGAGAGGACTAATAATAAATAATTACTTTAATTACAGCTCTTAGCCAGCGGCCATCAACTGCGCCGCTGCATATTCCGTGCTGCTGATGAGGTGACTAGACGTTTTGTAACTTTTACTCATCAACGAACTGGTTTACTTTATTCTCTATGCACAAAGCTTAAAATAATGTAAAAAAGCATCCTGGCAAAACATAAATTCGATGTGCAGAAAAGCAGTCACACAGTGAATTTTTTGTAATGACATGTATTTTTTCTTAAATAAAAATATTTTTTTTAAAAGGTTGTGTTTGGTGTTCTTTAATGGAATTTATGGTTGCTCCGGAAGTTCAACCCGAGTTTCCGGTTAATCGATGACGGTAAATTGACCTGCTAGCTCGATGTCACTTTGTCAACTTATTTTGGAATGTTTCTTTTTTATTTTTTAAATTAATGATAAAATGTATCAAAAGCTATTTGTTTCTACAATTCAAACATAATTTTTTTGATAATATGGGTTTTAATTATAAATTATTATTAAATAAAAAAATTATAGTAATTAAGTTTAATTTTTTTTCACGGTCCTGACAGCTTAACTTTAAATTATTTATATATTACCTACATACATCAAAATTTGTCTATATCCTGCAGTCATCGCGCTTATTATATTTAGTAATATTAATTTATTTTTAACAGAATGTTTTCTTAAAATTTCTAACACCGTAACTAACGGGTTGTAAGAGATTGACTTTTTTGGAGATATAAAATAAATCGGTTCATTAGATCTTAAAATTCAATAAAAAAACTTATCTCTACCGTGACTTTGCAGTTGTCTCTGTCAAATATTTGTATAAAAAATGTGACAGTGCTATTAGTGGTTTTCACGCAGTCTTAGCCACTATAAGATTGACAGTTTTCCTATAAAATCAACTTATATAATATATTAACGAAGCAGGTTTTTGGTGCCTCACCTTGAACTGATGGTAGATATGTTTATAACAAAAACCATTATCTAAGTAGGCAAGTCAAATCGTATTTCAGCTAAGGAAGGTCGAACACTTATTAAGGTATGCAAATTATTTTCAATTTAAAAGTAATTGGTGCTTACGTAATCTTACAATGTACGTGGCACCTAATAATCAATTTTTATCATTAAATAATTTAAATTTATTTACTATGCCATAGCTGTTCTGGTCATTGCCATGTCTTACTGTCTTTTGGTATATCAGTTCATATATCCTCACATTTACTCTAATTATCTACCCATTTTAATAATTTATACCTGGTTAGATTCGTCTTGCAGGTGACAATTTACTTATATTTTTCATTTAAATCGATATTGTTTTTTAATAGATAACTTTTAAGATGGCCTGCCCTATGATGCCTGCGATGGCCGGAAGTGCGAATAGACACCGCGTAGACTAGACGCACGTATTTCCGCCGATCACGGACGACGACCCGACATGCCACCTGTCTGCTCTATGACCCAACCATCATTCACAATATTCTATAACTACAAATATCTTTGTTTAAAGGCATTTTATGTTTTTATACAGCTGTACATATTTTCGCCCGTGGGATAGCCATGCTGAAGCATATGTTTACGCACTAATTGGGCCGGCTCGTTCAAAGTGAGACAGCTCACAGAAACTCAGCGTGAAATGGTACTTGTATTGTGTTTCGCAGAGTGAATGAGGATATCGGACGCCGAGTGGCTTAAAAAGCCGGCAACACAGCCATGCGGGAACCGTGTCGCGATTGTTCATGGGCGGCGGTGTTCTCTTGTCATATAGGAGACGCATCTCCTCCGTTGTCCGATATAGAATAAAAAAAACAGTCCATAAGTAAATATATATATAGTAATACGTAACATTGATTCAATATTTGAATTATAAAATCGTTTGCGACTAGAAATTTAAAAAAAACAGATAGTTAATTTGTGTGAATCTGAATCATCATCTTAAGTGGTCCAAAGGAAAAAAGATATCAAATAAAAAGGGTGTGTAAAATTTTTCCTCGTTCAATTATGATTATTATTTCATATACAGAAAAATAGTCAATCTGCTATATTTCAGAAAATTACGTTTAAGTAAAATAAAATTGTTAAGTTGGAATTCGGTCTTTGATAATTTAGAGCAATATCATATTATGTTATAATCAACTATTTTCAAAGGTTAAAGTTACCTACTTATTCAGATGCGTAGACGGTCTGCCATTTTAGAAAATGCTAGTTTATTTTGCATTACGCGCTGCGAAAATATAAAAGTATTTTCTTATAGCTTCAGTGGTGGTCGTCAGCGTCCTTCACTCTATGTAAGTTTATCTACATACGTCATTGCATATGCAAATTAATGTTATCCAGGACTCTGCGTCTGCTTTAATGTGAATATTTTATTCCTTGAAATAGCAAGCACAGTTTGTTGTTCGTCAAATATTATTATTCAATGTAATGATAGAATAGATCAGCTAATTCTAGATCAATTAAAAAATAATAAGTTACTTCGCAAAATGGTGTTTTGATGGTAGGGAATAAATGTGTTTTTTTGTATAGCGGACAACGGAGCAGGTGGGTCTCATGTATGATAAGAGAACACTGCCGACCATGGACAACCGCGCATGGTATATAATCCACGCATTGGTTGTGTTGCCGGCTTTTTACGCCACTTAAGCGGCACTTTTAAAGATCTCCGATATCCTCGCTCACTCTGCGAAACACAGTACAAGTACCGTTTCACGATGAGTATTTTGTGAGCCCGTATCACTTCGGACGAGCCGCCCCAATTAGTGAGTCCGCATATGCTTCAGCATGGCTCTCCCACGGATGAAAATCTTTTAAATTTGGTTTTTACAATTGATTTCTTTACACAGAGCCAGAGAAGTACTAGATCACGGATCTTTGACATTTAGATAATCTAATTTGTTAAAAAATTGCAAATTTTAGGAATATCGCAGAATTGAATTTGTTTTTTTACTACTTTTAGTTTCAGAAACACGTACTAAACTGTAATAAATGTATAAAAGTAATGTATAAATTGAAGAGTCATTCTTATATGTTCTAATTGAATGAAGTTGAAATCACGATGTTGGCATGTTTAAAAACAATTTAAATTAGATTTAAACCATTTACGGCCTGTTACTTTTAACCATCTAAGCAAAGGAGCTCTTCGATGTAAAACTTTTGATATAATATTGTATATTTTTGTGGTTTAATAGCTTTCCCTTCCGGTTGGTAAAACAGAGAAGTAGAATGAATAAACATGAACTCAAAATAATATTTACTAAGCTATTAAAATTATGTCTAACATAAGCTAACATCGTGTTGTGAATATAATTTTTATAAAAGTAAAAAAAAGAGAACCACTCATATTAATCCTAGATTGTAAAAATAATAAAATTTTAAACACGTTTTAAATTTAACGACTCTTAAAAGCGGGCCCGTGTTCCTCTATTAGATAATAGAATATTTGCCACAAGTGAAGTTCCTACTACAATAATAAGATTCTTTTACGGTTAAATGGGCATCGAAGCAGACGGGTCTCCTCTGTGTAAAGAGATCTCCGACATCCACGGCTAACCGAGCCACAAAGACCGTTTTGGTTGTATTGCCGGCTTATGATACCCTCAAATTTGAAGTGACATCGATATCCTCACTCACTCAGTGAAAAACAGTTGGTAAAAGTACTTTTTCGCGCTGGTATTCTGTAAGCCCGTGGTATCGAATTCGGACGAGCCGGCCCATGTAGTGCGTCAACATATGGTGTGGCGAGGCTCTCCTACGTGTAAGATAGTGGTAAGAACTCGCCCGGCCATTGTCAAGCCCTTCCAAAGCACAAATAAATTGTAAATTTTTATCCACACCGGGATTCAATTCATTCGCTTCATGGTAGGCTTATAAGACAACTACGGGGCACTTAAAGAATATGGCAGAGATCAGTTATATTAAAAATATTTTTTTATGTCTCATAACGTTTAATGACAACAGACAGATTATATGATGCTGTGCTTTAAATACCTTTGGGTACACCGAGGCGCAGCTGCTCCTTCTCCCAAGAAGCAAAGGTAGCCTTCAGCGCCTCGGCCATCTTTTTGTTGGTGCCCGGCGTCAGGGGCGGCACCTGCGACGGGATGTCTGCAAGAGAAGTAGTTTATTTAATAAGGTTTAATCAACCTCCATGCAGCCGTTCAACTATTACGTAAGCAATATAGGGGCTCTGCTTATTTTTGATGACAGGCGGCGAGGGTCACCAAGGTGATTACGTCAGCAGTAGTTATTTACTTTTATACACATATGGCAATCCATATTTTCAAAAAATATCAATATTTTGGAAATTTTCTGAAAATCTGGATTCGCGAGTACACCTTGTAAACATATTTTAGAAGTACTCGCGAATCGAGTAGGAGAATCAAGGAATACGGTAGTAGGAACTGTGTATACCTGTAGTGAATTTTAAACTAACCTCATGGTTAAATAAAACATAGCATAAATAAGAAGTTATATGTTTACGTTAGCATATGAGGATTAGAGTTTTTTTTATGGTTTAGCCGGCAACGGAGCATGTGGGCAAGAGAACTCATATATGGTAAGAGAACACCGCCGCCCATGGACAACCGCGCCACAAACGCGTATTGGTTGTGTTGCCAGATTTTTACGCCGGATTTTTACGGCATTATTAAGGTCTTCGATATACTCACTCAGTCAGTGAAACACAGTAGAAATAAAGCTTCACGCCGAGTATTCTATAACTTCGGACTAGACGGCCCTATTAGTGCCTCAACATGGCTCTCCTACGGGTTACTTTTGTTGACATATGGGAGGAGGGTGTTAAAAATTGTAATATTCATTCTGCTTACGTAATACTTAATCGGCTTCAATGACCGAGACAAGCCTATAATAATTATTCCTCTCTTGTTTAACAATTCCAAAAAACGGTTAACCGATACATTTTGAAACGAATTTTCTGATTTCTCGTGAATATCTATCATGTTAATTCATTAAGTTAGAATTAAAACAATTCTTGATATTGATTATTACTGGAATGAAGGCCTAAACCTTTCTTATTCATTCTTAATAAAATATCATCAATGCTTGTTAAGATATGTATTTTTATTTGGTTAATGCAGTGTTTATAAAAAAAAATATGATGAAGAACTAAACTTGATGATTATTATCACTAAATACTGCTGCATATGATGCATCCTTCAAACAAAATATATCATTTTGTCGACGGATACAAAATCAAAGTCAATTTTCACTTCACATAGACAACATAGCCACTTAACTAATGTTGCAGACTGTTTACGAACACGATCAGATATGACAGGGACAGATGAAACTAGATATTTGCCGTATATGATATTCATCGTATTGGGTTAACAGTTTGATCTTCTGTATTAATGGAAAAAACAAAAATATTCGGTTTGTGTATGACATTCCATAACAACGCTAATCCAATGCAACAGTAAAGACCACCATTCTATCAAAAAGTTTAAGGAAATCGATATTTTTCGTAAGCTATAAACGATTAGAGACAGAAATTAGTGAACATGTAAAAACGAGATGGCTTCGGCCCTATCAAAGCATACTTAAGGCACAAATGTACCAACTTATGTCGTCGCGGCGTATCGTTTAATCAGACGACAGAGCCATCAAACGTGATCATTATCTGACGTTTTAATTACTTCATCCATGGTATTTCAATAACAAATTAATTTTTGATTTTTAATATAACTTAGCGATAGAGCAACGTGATTATAGCGTTCTTGTGTCGGTCGGTACTTCGCTTCATTGATAAGTGCGTCAGGTAAGTGCGCGGGTGTGCGTGGATTTGCGCCTGTGTGCACTAGTATGCGCCTGCGCACCTGCCGACCAGTTCTGAGATGTAGAGATTTGTACTCTTCGTATCCCACGGTCGGTGCCCGCTCGCATCTAGGAGGATCGCTCTGATCAATTTGAATATATCTCATTGCCCTAAGTGATATATAAGTTTTTTATTGCTTTGGCTTAAGTATATTGTCAAAACATAGTTTTTATTAGATTTTATACTCAAATTTATGCTTTTAGCACCTAAAATTCCTTATTTATTGTCTTCAAATTTCCTTTGAACGTTCAAAATGTGAATAAATTATGGTGTAAATTTCGGTTATTTTTAGTTAAATTATTGCAACCCATTAAATGTTTAAATTATTACTTAAGTCATGATAAGTCAAGCTCCTTGACGAAATAAGTTCTATGCAAATAAATTTTTACATTTCCTTAATTAATAAAATATAATTTATGTTACACGTAAATTATATATACAGTTATGGTACACATACCGATAGTTCCGCAGGTGTGCTATTAGAAAATACAACAATTAGGAATAGAATCTAATTTTAAATCTAAGGAAAACTGGGTAGAAGTAGAAGTCTGTATACCTAGTGAAACACTAAGTTGTCCACGCATTTGCGTGATACTGAGAAATTGTGGGACACATTTGAAATTACGGGTTACAGTTTGCTATATCTATTAATACTGAACTAAGGTTTAGTTTAAGCGATGGAAAGACGATCTCACGAAGGTCGCGAGTAACCGCTGGATCCAGATCACTCAAGATCGTAATAGGTGGGTGTCTTTGGGGGAGGCCTATGACCAGTAGTGGACTTGATAGGCTGATGATGACGATGATGAAGGTTTAGTTACGGCAAGTGGTTTACGAAATATATATATTTATTATTTATTAATTTAGCTATCGAAAACTATAAATAAATAGATCAATAGTAACAGTGACAAGTTTTGAAGCCCTTAAATAAAACCCCATTAATTCATTACAATTTACGATGAAATGTTAAAGCGTCATTATTGTTTATGGACTTGCCAAACGAGCTGTTTTAAGCAAACATTTGTTTTATGACTGACATGTGAATTTAAGCTAATGAGGAATTAAAACAACTGATAAGGTTCCGATTTGTTAAGCTATAACGTTTTTATTTCAGCTTTAAGTGGTAAACTTTGTTTTGATAAAGTTTTACAAGGCTAAGTGTTTATAACTAACAGAGTTTATCCTATAGAAAATGTCCTAAAAATAACCTTCTTTTAGCACTTTGGACGACGGCAACGGTATAATGTAAGTATGGGTAGTGAAAAATATTTTTTTTTTTTATTTAGTATCTACTGGAGCTAAACTATCCACTTTATTATTTAGTTATTAATTATTTACGATTTTTACAATATCATTTCTTGTTTCTACTTTTTCATTTTTTTTGTTTGCTCATTCATATTTATATTCTGCATTATTTTTTTAATTTGTTTTATTGCTTTTCTTTGTGTATAGATGGGCGCTGTGCTGAAGCATACATACCCTGCCTTTTTTCACTTGCTTTTACTAAATAGTTTTGTAGTAATTGCACCTATACATTTTTATTGCTATTTTTCTAGAAATTTATGTTTATGAACTTCGCATTGAAATACCTATTTAATACTCAAACACTGAACACACATGAACAATCCATACGCTATATAATAGGTTGTATATATTGCAGTTTGTACCGTACACCTGGTGGATTAATGATATAATTAAATTGACGTAATTAGCTATACCTTGAAGATTTATATGACTTTTATAACTAGGTGCATATTCTATGTATTTACTAATGTTTAAACACACTCGCTGAATACACACAACAACCAATGCGCGGACTGTGGTGCGGTTGTCCACGGATGACGGAGACCCACCTGCTCCGTTGTCAGCTATATTATAAAAAATACATGTTTATATTTCAAAAGAATAATATAGTCAAAGTTTAATCTGCGTCAACCATTTAATTGTATATAAAATGTAAATTTGGTCCTGGTTTTTATAGTATGAGGTCAAATAAACCAATTATTGGTCTTATAATGAACGAAATGATTATGCAGCAATTTCTCATTTATAAAGTTTTTTTGTTTAAATTGCATGTCCTACGCTGTATTCATTTAAGAAACGGAATGTTGTCACAAAAAGCTCGTATCGTCAAAATATCCGTTTCCCTAATTATAGTAATGAGAACTGCGTGATTTGAGTTTAATTGTCGTAGTGAGATTGCACTCATCCGTATAAATTTGTCAGTGAAATATTGACTCAATAAGTAATAAATTTCGTTGTTGCCACATAAAGTTTAACCCACTATGAATTGGATCTGTAACTGCTCTTTGCTTGTAGATAATAGCTATTATGATTGTTATTATAATTTCCTTAATTTAAAACTTTTAAAAAAATTCCTACAAAAAACATTTTGTCTTCACATTTATAGAAATTTGATTTAGTTTCGTTGATTACAACTTAAAACATTATTTATTAATTAAATTAATTTTCGTGGTATTTTTTGTCCAATGGTACTTGTGGAATGTTCATTGTTTTAGTATTGAATCGAATGCTAAATTGTGGTGCTATATCTGTGGTGTGGGCCGAATTGTGAATAGCGTAGATAACGGCACAATGGGCAGGAGATGCGCCCGGCTGCCCACCAAAATAATGCCCACAGCATTTAGCCTTCAAATGTGGATTGTGCCTACTGGTAGAAGGGGACGGCTTTAGGGAATGTATTTTACTTTGATCGCTGTCTAGTTTTTTTAATGGAAAAGCGGACAACGGAGCAGGTGGGTCTCCTATATAGGAAAAGAACCACTTATCGACAACCGCGCTATCGTCCGCGCATTGGTTGCGTTGCCGACTTTTTACGCCGCTTAAGCTGTATTTTTAAGGGCCTCCGATATCTTCACTCACTCAGTGAAACACATGAGGTACCGTTTTTAGTACAACTATTATTTCACGCTGAGTATTCTGTTAGCCCTTGGTATACCTTCGGACGAGCCGGACCAATTATTTTTTATTTTTTTATATATTAACGGTGGCAAACGAGCAGGAGGCTCACCTAGCGCAAGCGGGCCTCTAACCATGGACACTCACAGTCCTAGCAGAGCCGCGGGTGCGTTGCCGACCTTTAAGGAAAATGTACGCTCTTTTCTTCAAGGTCCCCAGGTCGTATTGGTTAGGAAATACCCCCGCTGGTGTGCGTTAGTATATGATTCAGCATGGCTCTCCCACGAGTAAATGTATCTTTAATGAGAAACCTACCTTTTAAAAGAAATATTGTCTTTCTAGTAATAGAAATGTACGTTAAATGTATAACTGCTGTAACTTTGATTGGCTTGAAAACAACTTGTATTAAGTGACGCTATTTTGACATATCACAACCCTTGTGAAACAAGCAATAATAGCCCTGGTATGTGGCTGCAACAGGTGTCAAACGAGGGTTGTGGGGCGATAAGCTTTCCACTTGTTGCTGCGAATTGAGGGCAGCGACGATAACGATTTATAACTAATAATATATTTTGCACCTTACACAAAAACTACAATTCAATTTTACATTGTATAAAAATATTAAGCAACCAATTGAATAACACACATTAAATTGGCGGTAAACTCCGCTGCGATTTAGAATATTTCAATCGAATATGTGTAAATTATTACAATATCGAAGCAGGAAGTTAAAATTAGTACTAAGTGATACATCATGCAATATCAAACAAATTTCAGAGATGTGAAGATATTTTTAGTTTATTTTTAAATATATAATATGATAAAAAACTATCAGTGAGAACCATAGAGTAGGGGAAACAAAAGCTCGCGCCATTTTACATACTATTGTTTTCCGTTTGAACTTGGAACGTCGCGTGACGTAAACGGCGCGTGCTGTGTTTTGAATTCAGAAGTCGGTTTGGTAATTAAGTAAGATAACTGTTCCTCACAGTCGTGTAATTAATAAAATAATAGAAGTTAATATACGTTTCTAGTTCAAGGCTCACGTATAATGGATATATTTTAATAGACGTACAAAAGTGAACAGATAAAGGCTTGCATTTAATTTTTAATGTTACCATGTCAATGTTAGCAACGGGTAAATTAATTTTTATTATTATCGCATCTTTTCACCCACGAAATGTTTATCGTTTAATTGAGTTATGTAAATAATAACCGGGATTGTGATAGTAATTATTATTATATTTCAATTTATTAGTAAAAAGTATATCATGATATAGACTATAGATAGAGTACAGACAATAGTAGAATGATCAGAAATGTAGGCGAGAGACCTTTGCTCAATGACAGAGGCGGCTCAGGCGCATCATCTCATTGAGCGCGCACCGGATGGACCAATCAGCAACGTGAATGGCCGCCTCCGCGCAGCTCAACTCATGCTGGCTAAACAATACAAGTCCAAATGTACCTATTAGCTTTAATGAACCCGAATTCCAATATATACCTACTTGATACTTAACATCAATTAGAGTGCTATCAAGTAAGTCCCAATTCGTATGACTTGGCACTTGACACGAAAAAGAATATAACAAATTAAATGAGAATATACAAGAAAATTTCAATAAGAAGTACAAGAACAACCAATTGAAAGTGATAAGATGTGATCTTCTTTGATACGATTACGTCGTAGAGCCCGTAATTGTCGCGATGCCTCATTACACATAATAATATGACACATGTACTCTGCCATTGAATTGTGAGTTCACTGATGTGATTGTTGCATGTTCAGGGTTTTACAATAAAGAAAAAAGGTTTGTCTATGTTTGCCATAGACCACATTGTAAAAGGTTATTATTTTATAGATAGTGAAATTATCTGTGAGATTAGAATAGGATTGTGTAAGTACCTCATGGGCTTGGCAAAAACATATATCTATACCACTAGTCACTTGTCATCTTTGTATGGCCATTTTATAGATTTTCTTATAAGCTTTGAATGTTACATTAAAATGTGAATATGCTATGCTATCTGTGAACACAATGACAGTTTAAATATCTGTCATTATTACCGCATTTTGCCTGTTTTTTTCGTAATAAGGTGAATAATGATTGATTTTTATTATAATACACAAAGAGATTCGTTTTACTTGATTTATTACAGTTTTATTAGATTTTTTAAATAATGTAAAGACAATTCAATCACCAAGTAGCCTGTTTTACGCTAGGCTGCGGTGTAAATAAACAAACTCATATAATCACAGCCGTTAGCGAAGTCTTCACTTTCAAGATCATCAGAGCAGTACATCATAATTACAATAATGAGACTGAGAGCGGGTTTCTTAAATGATACAGCTATCTACTTTATGATTGCTTTTTGATAACGATTCCTAAACTCGGAGCCTTCAATCTCGGTCTATACTCTAAACGTTGAATTAACATAAGGATTAAGTAAATTTCTGTTAAGAAGATGAAATATATCCGTCCCAGAAGTCATTTATAAAACACTATGGCAAACCAAGCAAGAAACGCACAATACATCTATGCGCTGAAGTGATACGAATCGAAAATAATACGTTTTCTGTTTTCACATATTGCTCAGTCACGGCGGGTTCACATCTGGGACAAGTGCAGGCGAAACCAAGAGCGTTGCGTCTGCTTGCGTCACCCCGAGGATGATTTGGATTTTCACAACCGACACTCGTGTTGCAAATGTCTATACTTCTGCAAATGGATATTGTGTACCGCTGCTATTATAACCTGCGGCCCAAATGCTCCCTACTTATGTATCCCAGACATTCTCATTTTGTTAATAATCGATGCAACTGTCCATTCATAGAATTGAGTTGTAAATCTGTAAACCTACATTCAAATGTCATCTATTTATGAAGAAAATTATTTTGATATTACGTTTAGTCCTGGTTTCTGCGTTTCTATATTGAGCGTTATAAAAAATAAATATTAGTGGTGGTTATAAAATGGGTATAAATTTTTTTATAAAAATCGGTCAAGGCGATACGGGGAGTTTGGTAACTAACATTGTGATACGAAAATTTTATTTATAAATTAGATTGTCTCGTGAAACCAACTCACCTTTCGGCTTATTGAAAGCTTTCATCATAACTTTGATTCCCATCCCTGCAATGGCCGCCGTTGCCTCGAGGGTGTCTGCCACTTCTTCAGAGTACAACGTAGACCCGTTTACAGGTTCAATTTTGTTTTGAGCACTATGTACAACGTTCTATATTCACAATTAACTAGTTTAAATAAGATCAATTAATATCACAAAGTCCCTATGTCCCTCTTAAACTACGGTTATACACTCTGCACTGTTTTTCATTTTGCTGCGTAGCCGTGGTCAAGTGACGCTCGAGAAGGTCTGCTGCTGCCCACTACTGTGCATTTTGTTCAGCACCCAAGTGACAACTGTAAGTTTCCGTGTGAATTTTGGATTCGATTCCGCGCCTGACACACATTGTGCTGTCTTTTTTTCGATATGTTCGTCAATGATAGCTATTAAACAAAACCGGTTGTGTCTATAAAACAACAATAATTAAAAGATAAGTTACAAAGTAACGCATTCTGATATCGGCGTATTCAAATTGCACGTAACGCTCCCACAGGTGCGTGGTGCGATCCGGTACAGGCATTTCCGGCCCGCTTCCCTATTCCCGCACCCTCATTCACCCCCGCCGCGCTCGCGTTCCCACACGGCCCGCCAGCCCATAACGGACAGTTTCGCTAACTTTTGTGGTTACGGTTAAAGTGCACATTGTATCAGCCTAGCCACTACTGTAACACTACTTTATTAGTTAAAACAAAGTCCCTCTTTCGCGTGAACAAGTTCGGTTAAAATTTATGAATAGTCTAAATCAATTTATTAAGGTATAGCGGAAAACAAAGCAGGTGGGTCTTCTATATTGTAAGAGAACACTGCGGCCCATGGACAACCTCGCAACAGTCCGCGCTTTGTTTGTGTTATCAGCTTTTTACATCACCTAAACGGCATTTTTAAAAGCCTTCATTCATCATCAGCCTATTCAAGTCCACTGCTGGACATAGGCCTCCCCCAAAGACCTCCCACCCGTTACGATCCTGAAGCGATCTGGATCCAGCGGTTGCCCGCGACCTTCGTGAGATCGTCTTTCCATCGTGAAAAATAGAAAGCCTTCATTATCCTCATTCATTCAGGAATAGTATTATCATTCAAGTACAAGTACCATTTCACATTGAGTATTGTGTGAGCCCGTGGTATCACTACGGATGAGCCGGACTAATTAGTGCGTCGGCATGGCTGTTCCACCAGTGCGATAGTATTAAGACACTCGCCCGAAAACTCTCAAGCCCAACGTTTATTAGTTCAGCCCGGGATTCAACACCGATATCTTTCGCTTAATGGTTGATTTATTGAACCACTTAGCTACGAAGCTCTCAATTTGTAATCGATGTTAATATTTAATTAAGCCTTCCTAAATGTAATATTGAGAGCCAGTATTCGTCTTCAGCCCACTTTGCATATTAAGAGTTTTAATTTAAATCGAACGTGTAGTGGCTGTGAACGTTGAACACGCGTTTAAATGCCATCAAATAATGGGTCTGTAATGTAACAAATTGATAGCGATGGTGCATGAGGCCCTATCGAGGGGTCAAGGGTTAACAAGTAAACAACTTCATTTCATTTTAATAAGTTGAGAGTTATGGTGCGAGTAATAGATTTATTACACTTAGAAAATAAGGTCTTTTAAACCATAACTAGCACCATGGAAATTTTTTCTAGACGTGATCTATAATTGTTTTATAGGCTTCTTTGGAGTCAACAGCGATATATGATGAATGTTTGCGATTTGTGAACGTGTTATTATAATTCTAATATAATAACCAATTAATTCCAATAAATTTCTGTCATGATAAATCTAACTTGTTTCTAACTACTTTATGTCTCTTTTACAAATCATCTTTTTATAAATCAAGTATATTTTTAATTACCAGTTACCACTAGATTATAATAAGTTAATAAATATTTTGTTATGACGCGTAATGTGTCGATTTATGAGTCTAGTTCAGATATCCTGTATAGGAAAACAATAGTACAATGTACGATGCATCATTTCATACTGCTGTTGCATATCTAAATACAATTTTAACATCATTGTGCAAATAATTTAAAGTATACTCCCTCACTAATGAAATATGTTTTTTTTTAAATGAAACGTGGGGGTAAATGAGCAGCAAGCTCACCTAGGATAAGCGGTCCTCCAACTCTGGCATTGTTGGAATAGGTACCTACGCTTTTTTTTAAGATTCCCAAGTCGTATTGGCAGGCAGTTGATGCCACAAATTGCCTTAAAAAATCCTCAGATGTGAAATGACAAACATTGAGGTGATACGGATAAATCTAAAAGAATCATTGACGTCATCCGATATTAACTATAAATTGGTATCACTTATGATTTAATTTAAAAAGCACCATTTTAAATAAGTAAAACTTATTTGACAACATAATATCCGTATTGTAGAAACATAAAAAAACGATCCAAGATAAAGAATGATTAATTATAAGTAATTCAATGCTTTTATCTAACATATTATATATATAATGAATTGGCACGATTTCCTTTAAAGCGTAACATATTTAATTTATTTGTGAACATTTGAATTCGTAAATTTTTATCGATGAATCAAATCTGCTTATATCACATAAAGCAAGGCAATTTTCTCTTAATGAACATGTTTAACTACATTGTTCTTTCAAAACGACAGAAATTCTAAAGTCTGCTATGTTTTACTGTTTTTAATATAAACTCAGTATATATTAAAGACATACTATAATGAATGCGGACAATAGCACGCTTTATTTACTACTCATACATTATAAATGAGAAAGCATACTTTTCTATCAAAATATGTCTGCCAGTCCATACTTAACATTTACTTTATTTTTTTAATTTTTACCGCAAATGGGTTTAAGATACTCGGCAACTACATGCCAAATCTAAATGAATTATTTTGAAATCCGTTCTTCAGTATCAAATTAAGGCGGTACCTGATGTATTCTTATACATTGTACTTCCACCGTGCAAGTAGCATGTCTAAATGATTGATACAAATGGCTCTGATTGAGACCCAGCGACACAATACCGCTGAGATGGTCGTGTAAAGCACTCGGGGTCAACTAACTCGATTGTCGCGCCCAATTTGTCCCCTACGCCCCTAAATTGATGCTGGATTGAATTTGATTTTGAATAATATCACGATAAATATGGAACTCCTCGTAAAATGAGCTCGGAAAATAATTTCTAATAGAGAGAGAGAGTTGAGATTCAACTTAAAAAACAAGCAATGAGATGTCTTTTATTTTCAGCTGTTGTAAAGCTGAGATAGAAGAGTTTTGAGAATGGGCGGCGCAGTTAATTACCGCTTGCGGCTACTCGTTAAAGCAAACAGTGAGCCGGGTGTCAATTGCAGTGCGGGATCAACTGGGGTCACGTCTATCTCATCTCCGACCCCACTTAATAGGAAAGTGGACACCCGCATATCTGAACATTAACCGTGTTAGACCCGGATTTAATATTAACATGCTCATCTCTCGAACAATGCAATAGTACATCCAGACGTTTGAAAACAAGTTGCGTTCCCGTGGCTTTGTTTAAGCGGTGCATTTACGAGTTGCCCTGTTTTGCGGGGATTGCGTGTGCATCAACAAACATTGCGACAATGGATGCTTCGACGAAAGCTGTGTGACGCAGGCGCAGCGTCCAATCCAGAACAATGATTGTATAACAATTCGTTGCATGTTGACGTTGGCTGACATTGTGACAGATTGTTTGGAAGCCAGCGGTGGAGATTTGCCGAAATTATACAATAATGTTGCCACATTCTTAGCTCGTTATACATCAGTGTTGCAAACATTAGTTGCTGTGTTTGCGGTCGCACAGTGTAAATAATAGTTCAACAAGTGATTTGACCTCAGAGCACTCAATTAAAACGTTGAACGGTCGCTCGCGGGGCGTTCTTTGTCGTGATATATGGAGTACGTAAATTACCTGCGTAGGTAAATATTCAGATGTTTGCATGTACTTAGAGTATATATCTTGAGTTTGTGTTTTATATCAGACTCTCACTCGAGAACTACCTTAACAAATCATTGTACCCCCGTATTGATTGCTGTTATTCCATTCTGTGTAGTAAAACACATCTATGATTAATATCACAGTCAACACAGTAGAACATACCTAACTAGAGGAGCAACATTAAATTTTTGACTCATAATTTAAATACATTGCCATCGTATGAAGTGATAAAAAGCGATATCTTTTTTAATACTTAATTAACATATTCATATTTTCCTTTGATGCGTCCCTAATCGGCAAAATACATTAAGCTCAACTGGTATACTTTAAGGCGAAATCGCAATCAATTTCCGAAATTCAAAAAGCAAATGGGCAATATGTCCAACAAAATTTAAAACTTCCGAAAAGTGTTAGTGACAAAGATGCGGCTGAGTAATTGAAGTGCCACAAATGTAAGTCAAGTATGAAGTTGTGCTGTTTTCGAGGCGTAATGGTTTCGTTATTTAGACTACATTTATTGTATTTAGTTGGGAAAATGAGATTAAAAGGCGTGCACTGTGAGGCGGAGTTGCGAGGCTGGAGAACGCCTCCCGCCGCCCACGCGCATGCGCCGTACTGATTGCGGGAAAATTTACACTAAACAAAACTTTTCACGACTTTTAATATTTATCTCTAAGCGTGGGCGGCGTGTTGACCTCCAAACTGACCGCAAGCGAATCGCCGCTTGTTCGGATCGAGCGTTTATCGTATTTTTTCGCACTAGCTCGATCATTCTGACAAATTGCTGTTTTAATAAGCGACCAATTATGTCAATGTCAACCTAATTCCACGCCTCAAACCAAATACATATTGTATTATTATAAAAATATAAATATATAAATAAAAATAATCTTTGGCAACGTCTACTTTATAAAAATTAACGTTTGGCCGTAACAAAGTTTAAAGAAACTGTATAGCTATATATGGAATTGTGATCATGTTCATTAAAATACAAATGGATATATTTTCAGTATATTTATATGTTAATGAACGATGTAAAGGTTAAGTTCAGTGTCGCAGACGTCGGCCGCATACACCGTCCCGTGTTGAAGCAAAACAATGCATACATTAAAATGTAAAATTATTGAATTCATTGGATATTGTAATATTTCAAAAACTTCGGTGGTTAAAGATAAACCTGAATTATTGACTACATTTTCTATTTGAATTTATCTACACTTAGAGCCTATAAAATGTATGAATTACATGGCTAAGAACTTGTTACACACGCATTCACAGTTGTCATGTTGTACCTAGTCATCAAACATTTCTTTATTTTTTATTCTACCTATGGCGGACAGCGGAGCAGGTGAGTCTCCTATATGGTAACAGAACAACGCCGCCCATGAACAACCGCGCCACACTCCGCGCATTGGTTGTATAGGCGGCTTTTTACGGCGTTTAAGCGGCACTTTTAAGGGGCTCCGATATCCTCAGTCACTCTGCGAAACACACGAAAAGTACCAATTCACGCTGAGTATTCTGTGAGCCCGTGGTATAACTTCGGACGAGCCGGCCCAATTAAAGTGTCAGCATATGCTTCAGCATGACTCACCCACGGGTGCGACAGTATTAAGGTACTGCCCGGCCACTGTCAAGCTCTTCCAGAGAACTAATAAATTATAAATTAAATTATAATTGATTGGACCAGGATTCGAACCCCATACCTCTCGCTTCATGGTACACGTTTAAAACCATTGTGCTACGAAGGTTTCTGATTTTCATTATTTATTTCTTTTCTTAATTTCATATGCATTAGGCATTTGATATTATATCTAATTTAATCTCAACTACTGATGGATCGTGTTGCAAAATAAAACATCCTTATTAACGAAAAATATGACAAACGATAGGTCGTTAAGTATAGTTTATAGAACGATGTCACTGTGACATCAGCCGCTGTTAACTGAGTATTAACGGGCCGCTGAAAATATTCGCTACACCTACCTTCCTGCATGATAGCTTATTTATTGATGCATATGCCGAAAGATGCAACACGTGTTTGACTTAATTATATCCAATTATAATGATATCCAGGAAATGTTATAATTTATTAAACTGTTTATGGATGAGATTTTATCATAGCATGAGCAAAAATTGTGGAAGGAGATCATTCAAAACTGTTCTCTCTCTGTATCCATTATTTTTCAACGGATCAAGAATAAAGGAACAGAAAACAAATGCTAAAGTCAGGTTAAACGCCAAACAATCCTTAAGTTCGAGTACTACCTGTTTGAGAACAAAGCAAATTTCACTTTCTAGAAGATAAAAACAAATAACTGATGATAATTAAGATTATAACAATGTACCCGAGCGAGCGATTCCATTGAATTTTAGAATTTGGTTATAATGAAAATATTTACTGTGGTTCGGAAATCTATTTTAAAACAGGCCACATATTGATTTGTGATTCACGTTGCGTTGTTTGGTTTCCGTTAGTTTCCGCTCGCAGAAATAAAAATATATTATATTAATAAGAATGTAAGTTAGGTTTAGAAACATTTTTATAATAAAATGTTTAAGACAAGTCTGATGTGACGATTATTATGTCAAAAGCCAACTAAAAAGACGAATGAACAGGATAATATTTTCATTCATTTACGTTAAACCACAAATACAATGAGAAAATTATTTCCGGCGTTCTATAAAATCGATTTTATAGTTGTATGAAAGACAGGTACACATAAAATATATGGAGGGTCTGCGAAATGGCGCCTGTGCAAAGAGGCAGCACCTGTATCCGCTATGATTGCAATGGGCTACAGATTGTAGATAGATTTATCATGAAGCTTAATATATGGCTGAACGTCTTTTATTTTTTGATTTATTATTGAAAACTAATAAATTTTGTAGTATATATGTAAGGAAAAAGACCCATTGTAGTATATAAAATAATATCGCAAATGAATGCTTGAAACGTAAATTTTGAACCGCGCTTCTTGAGGTATATGGAAGATATATGGTCTTGCTTTGTTCGCTTGAGTCAAAGAGCACAATTCTACAAGTTCCTACATAGAGATAGATAAAGGGAATTACGCAATAGCATTGAGAACGCTGCGTTGCTAAGTAACAAGCGAGTGAAAACATAGGCGCAATTACATGCGAGGTCCCCCAAATGGCTCCGGCGTCTTATCTGTTTGCTATTGTTTAACATGCTTTTTTCATTCCCACGCTCGACGAGCGAGCCCGCCTGATAAGCCTTACCTGTCTAGTACCTGACACGTCTTAAGGACTGTGCTGTTATACCACAAGTTATTTCATGTAAATACCGCACTTTGCTGGAGCGATATGTAAACATTGCTGTAGATATGCATACTTTAGATTTAATAATACGAATAGTCTCTAAAGTTCTTTATCGATCGTTATTTGTTAGAAATAAGCATACCAAAAATGGTTACTATACCAGACAATACAACTTCGGTAGATGTTTCTATGATCCTGAATGTTCCTATCTGAAGTTATAATTTAAAGTTCGATGCTCTGACACATTAATTCTACACAACGTACAACCTACCTTAATATTAAGTTAGCGATTAATATTCCGTTTCTAACATAGATTAAAAACTATTGTTGTTTTATACCTGTCTCAAGGATACGATATATTCAATGCTCAATCAACGACTGCTGAAATTCATCAATATTTTAATACATTTTGCGATGATATCGTTAAAACGTAGTTTGAAGGTACTTTGTATTCGTCTCATGTAAGCATTGGGACGCGGTGAATTTAAATATTGAAATGGACGGCTTTAACAAAGGGAGTCAGGAGTCAAGTGCAAAATTCATCGTCGCAGCGAGCTCGCGGGGAGCGATATAATGCAGTGGTCATAAGAACCGAATCCATTATCCAATGACGAACTCCAATTACCCATTTAATGTAATTTGGGCCATTATAATGTCCATTGCGGATTCTCGTACATTCTCAGTGTCACTCACTCGAAAGCACCAGTTAGTGAAATCACACGGGATAACACGATTAGATCACGGGCGTAACGCGGCAGGTCGGCTTGGGGAGCGGTCATTTCACTGGAGAGTCGGAGAGACGGAGTGCTGCGGCAGGGTGTGGGGGCGCGCGCGCGCGTCTGCGGCCGGTGCACGACTACCGCTCCGGCGCCGGCGGAGGGGCGTCGCGAAGCTCACTCCAAGTTCGACTCACGAAAATCGCCAATTGTGATTGTTCACTAATTACACCGACTTTTAACAAAGACATGCGCTCGCGGAACGCGATGCCGTTTTTCGCGACCGAGTCGAGTCGGGATCCTCGTGCCGGAGAGCTAATGACTTTTTGAGAGGAGCTTCCGATAAAAAGCTCCGGTGCGGTGTTACGCATCCGGCGGCACCTGCTCGCACTCGAGAGGAAACTGCGCGTTAGAAGGAGATGAAGCGATCGATGAGAGCGCAGACCGGATGGCGGACTCGGTTATGAATGAATGCGGCGTCCCTGTCTGTCGCGAAGGGCCATTTCGCTCGCGCACAGGTTGTCGCCGCGCGGAGGAAGTGAAAGGGACGAGAGGCGGCGTAGTAAATATTGCGCACCGTGACTCCGCCGGGACTATCTCTACGGCTTATTTGTTATCTCTTCGGCAGATAACCATTTTTCATTCATACGTTCGCTTGCTGACATCGCAACATTCGGCGAGTGTTTTGATTCGAAGCTATCGTGGGGTTATGTCTAACTATTTCAGCTCGACAAGACTTTACAACTATTCCAAAGCTGCTAGCCAGAGCTAATACTTGAATCTAATAACATATTATGTCAGCATCTACTTATATAATAAGTTTTAATCTCGGAAATGTGAACTCAATTGGATGATTGACTAAGGTGCGGCGTAGTTGAGGACAGGCGAAGAAGGCAGGGGTCGCATTGTTCCCGTGAACGAAGCTTGGCTATGTTAGAGAAGCACGTGGACCAGTCCTTTGTTGAACAAACATAGGACCTTTCTCGAACTCATTGCCTTTTTTGTGTTTCGAAAACACTTATTGTACTGTGTCGCGTGACTCACATCTGCGAAGCTTAAAATTATAACAGTCCTTAGCTCGTCCTTTTCAGCAATTGTGACTCGCCTAATGCCTACAAGATTATTTTTGTAAAACACTTCGTAAAATAACACATGTTTGATAAAGAAACACTGTGTGCAGAGTGAGATAGGGAAATTTGTAATAGTTTGAATTTTTATTCATCAATTTTAAAATAAATATTTATGCTGGGATGGCATTTTTAGGCAGGAGATAACCTATGATCACGCTAAGTTTGAAGATTTACTTACTGATACTAAATAAAAGGCAAAAATTATTATTTTTCAAAAGATAAAATATGATCTAACAAGCGTAATAAATTCTATTAAGATACAGAATATGGTTGATTTAAAGTCCTATATTGTACTATTACGCAATAAGCTTACAAAGTTCGCGTTAAATCATAGAAAATAATTGACTTTCACTGAAACACAGGTTTGGTGAATTTCGACAGTGCCACAATTGGCATATTGTATACCGTTCACAAAAATGCTTGTTTTCATTATAAAAGGTAACCGCACACGTCAATCACTTAGTTACCTATTTAAAATAAAGCCAATACAAAGGACTAAAATATTACGTATATTACATAAAGCCGGCAACACAACCAATGCGCGGACAATGGCGCGGTTGTTCATGGGGGGCGGTGTTCTCTTACCATATAGGAGACTCATCTGCTCCGTTGTCCATAGAGTAATAAAAAAACAATACCTACGCAATATTCATTCATTTATTAGACGGTCCTGTTTGAAAATAACATTCGATAAGGTTTTTATTAATGTAAAATTCACATAAACTATTAACAATCGTAATTTGAATTTACTCAGGTATAGTACAGACAATAAGTTTTATAAGTATGTTGTGTATAAAAAACATGAACAAAGAATAAGAGTGAACATGGTAACAAACCAAAGGGAATCGACTGAGGCCTATAGCGCGCGCCAGGTGCTACGCGGGAAGTCACTCCTCCCCCTCCTAACCTCATCCCTCACTCTGATCACATAAGATATTGTTTTTTCTACCAACAGCTAATACGGTTTTCTAAATGTTTTAAATATAAAAATTATTCAATGATAGCAGTTGAATGGAAAGCCTTATTTGTTTTAATTTGTGATCTATGATTTCAGAAATCTAATAATTATCATCTTTATTAATTACAATTTCTAATAATATTTTAAATAATCTGATCTAGTGGTAAAACGTTGTCTCTGGAAACCATCAATCTATAGGTACACTGAAGTGTAGCTTCGTAGTCAGTGCACAGCTCTTATTTTTATAATATGGTTGATATACATTTGACATTAGTGAACTTTTAAACTTAAAAACATCATGATAGATGTTATGAATAAACCAAAACTTAAGATATATAAACTTTGCAAAAGAAGTCTTTTCTTGTCCGTATGTAGATAAGTACTGATAAGGATATTCATAGCATATCTTTAGCACACGTCAAACTATTCGAAGAATGCTTTTAAATGTTGTTCTTTACAACCATAATTGTTCATGTATACAGTCCACAAAGAAAATTATCACCAGGTAGCGAGCCTATAGAACGACTCCTTCCGGTTTCAATCTATGTTAGACGACATACAAAAATGATCTTTCTGACTATTCAATTTGTAACTATTTTTAAGCACATTAATTCCATTTAAAAATCAAATACTGATGTCTAAGATTGCCAAGATAAAATAGTGTTTATTTATCATATTTTAAAACTGTATTTAGAACAACCGCTAAGAAGGTTTTGCCTTGTGATGCAGGGTAACCTAGCATCCGGTGTAAGCCAATACCGTGGGGAAGTGCAGACAATTTTGAGCATGACTTACGGTTTATCAATCATTTGTATTAGTGAAATATTATCTTGTTCTGGTGTAATATTGAAACAGGTATTAGAAATCGCGACATATGTAATGTGTTCATAATATTCATTATTAAGTATTTAGCTATATAAGAAGAACTTTAAGATCTAATGGATATTTAATGTAATTTTCGCAATCTAAACTGTCCGTGAATAACTTTAATTAGGATAATAAGTGCCAATGGCGACAGGAAGATTGGATTAACACATATTGCATAAAAGAATGAATATAAGTTAATATGAAGAATGAATATAACTTGATTTATAATTAGTACTTGTATGAAACCTTCATGTGGGACCAAATAATGAACGCGTTATCCAGGACTTGGATGGAAATATGCCTGGACCATTGTTGTTGTTTAATCTTCCATTGCGGAGCATTCGGCGGTGATCGAAAGACATGTGAATTGTCCGCGGTATGCGAATGCGCCTCGTTGAAATGAATGAAAAGAGCGAATCGCACAGCGCCATTATGCCAGCCGCGGTCTAGACTTGAATCACGGACAGTAAATGTCGAACGGAACTATAAAAAGTTGAGTAAAAGGCGTCGAAAGAAGGCAGCAAATTTAAACCGAACCAGTTTAATGAGGGTCGTATTTAAATACGAAAATAAAGTTCCCACGGCGCGCGCGGGAACGGAAGGCTCTGCGATGTCGCGCCGCTCGCGTAGCGATCAGCGTCGCCGCGGAGACGCCTCCTCGGCCCTTTCACCACTGTAACGTGGTCCCGAGCATTCAGAGATTCCTTGAGCGATTCAAGAGCATGAATGCGATGCTCGATCCATTCGAATCAGTTCGCGGAGAAGGTGATCAAACAGGTCCGTGAAATTATTCCAATGAATATCATGTTTTGCGATCCGATCGCGGACGAGTTTCGTGGTAGGCCAGTAGCGTGAGAATATTTTTTAAGTTCACTCTCGTACTTTATCTCTCGATTTAATTATTGGTTATCGATGTGCAGACAAATTAATAACTGCCGCGTTGTTTTTAATAAATCTCAACTATCATTAGGATATATTTAGTTTTTTGTTCCAATATCAACAACATTATTATTACTTCACTACCGCAGAAGTTATATATAAATAAAATAGATCATAATTGTTTTACTTCTATTAAAAACTATTTTCATTTAAAAATAAATTAACTTGAACAATTACAAATGGTGCTAAGAATGCAAAGCCAAGCCAGATCTTTGTGTCGCCGCTTTTGATAATGTCAACACGACCTTACCCAGCGGAACTCGTAACACCTCTATTTGTATACTTTTACAAAGCCATTTTAAGTACGTTCCATATTTGTACCTCATCTTTCCAGGTTTTCATTTATTAAAGATTTATTTAAAAACAAGTTTGCTATTAGTATTGACAGTATGATTTACGTTCAACTGCTTTTCAAACAACGAGATGAATTTGTTATAAGAAGACTCACCCGTGGGAGAGCCATGCTGAAGCATATACTGACGCACCAATTGGCCCGGCTCGTCCGAAGTGATACCACGGGGTCACAGAATACTAAGCGTGAAACGGTACTATTGCACTGTGTTTCACAGAGTGAGTGAGGATATCGGAGGCCCTTAAAAGTGCCGTAAAAAGCCGCCAACATAACCAATGCCCGCACTTTGGCGTGGTTGTTCATAAGCGTCGTTGTTCTATTACCATATAGGAGACCCACCTGCTCTGTTGTCTGCTATAGAATAAAAAAAGAAGAAAAGATGTTCAGAATAAAATATAACTGACGTGTTTTAGAATCGTCAAAAGTATCGGAGTGTGACAACACCTTAATTTTTGTTTTCTATAACAAAGTTTAATCTTTTGACTGAATAATCTAAGATAATATTAAAATAAAACTGTATTTACGAGAAACGTTCAACATATTTAACATATTAATTGAAGCCCAACTAATTCCCATAGCATGTTATTTTAGTTAATATAATACTAAATCGTTTTCCGGTTACGTAATAGATAGTAAAGAAACGCCTTACAAGTATTTATTTTAACATGTATCTTGGTTCGTTACGTGCTAGTATGAATGGCGTCGGAGTGGGGGGGACAGGTTTGTGAATGAACCTTGTCGATCTGCTTTCGTGCTGCTTCTGAAGAGAAATTACTAGAACCAGTTAAATGTAATTTCATTCATTACCGACTATGAATGTGGCATACTTGATTTCTCTAATGAAAAATTCTACTTATTTTGGTGATTTCCTACAAGTTATACCAACTGGAATCATACAGTGTCTATTTGACGATAGCTTTCTTTGATTCCACAGTTACTGTAATGTAAGGACGTAATACTTTAAACATTAAGATAAAAGGCAATGAATTAAAAATTAGTTATGAAGTGTCGATCATGTGTCACTGATTCATGTAAACGGGTAACACAGCAGGAAAAGGCCCAGGTTTACTCACACTGTTTGCTATGGCAACAGAGAGGCATAAAAAGTGACTCAATGCCACACAAAAAGCTGGTCGTATGATCTATGGAAACACTTTATATGTCTATTGTTTTTGGACTAAAAAAAGGACTTATATCTATTATGTCATCTAGTATGTGTATTAGTTTGTAAAACAATGTCAATGTTTTCTAATGAGTAACAAAACTTTACTTTTTGCCTTATACGCGGTCATAAAAAAATGGATTATCTACAAATGAAATCAAAGTACCAGGCTGCCATAAAGAAACAGAAGCACATATAAAATAAAACTTAATCGCTTTTTGAACCTGAGGTCAGACCGTAGGACCGGTCTCAAAGTGGGTTGTTGTAGCGCTCATAGTAGCGCCATCGTGAGAATAAAACAACCAATATTTAAACTGTATAATTTATTCAAGGCATAAAGACTCATTAATGTAACGAAACTCTCCATTTTATTTTATATCTGCAAGTTGTCATCGGTTTTGACAAATATGTATTTTATAAAAAGTGTGTTCGTACATAAATAGGTCTTCGGTTTGGCTCTCATGAATAAATTAGCGGTGATCTTATTTATACCAGACGTGAGAATGTTTTTTTCTATAACAGATAGTAAACTTTCATGGAATTGATTTACATTTTGATGCTCTCGATCAACAACAGAGATTAATTTCAAATTGATAATTAAAATATATTTCTTTTTAAAGTGTTTATATTATATATTAGCATTTTTAGGACATCGCTATTAAATAATGCAGTAAAAATTTCAGTCCTCTGGACCTGGTGAGTCATGAAGTAGGAACAATTCAGAGTTTGAAAATACTGTTTAATTTGGTTTAACGAGCAACGACATTTAAAAAACACTATTTAAAACCTGTGTCGGCATTGGGAATGAATTGCGCAATTCGGTAAAAGTCATACGAGCGTTTAGCGTGGCAAAAACTGAATACGTGTAAAAATGCATCGGTTTGGTAATACCCCCGAGTAATGCTCGTCATGCCCATCTATCGGTGGCCCTTAAAGGGCCTGCAAAGCTTAATAATACTGTTTTTGTTGCACGCCACTCATTAACATAGGTCCGTACCGACAAATACTTCAAAGCAAAATCGATTAAATCTACCGACATAATCTTTATTAAATAGTTTCCTTTTAAATGTTGCCTCAGAGTCCATTATTTAGTCGCGTGAGTTCCTGCACTAAAAGAAGACGAATAATAACATCGGAGGCCCGTTAGAACAGGAAATGTCCGGCTAAAAACCAGATAGTCAACATCTCCATAAGACACAGGAATATCGGCTTCCGCTAATTATTTACGATATATTGCGTAACGGTGAAACGACGGGATGGAGGCTGAGAAAAACGCGGCAGGACGCAGATCACCGCCACACCTTGGCTCATTCTAAATTTAACTTTATAATGCATTAATAAAGTTTATTTTATGTCCACCGGCCTAATCACTTTTGCCAGAGCCAACTCGATACTGAGGCATTGACGTTCGATCAATGAAATATTTTGATTACATTTTCCGCTCTATTACTGACCGTGTTAAAGACAAATTCCTATTGCGACAGGTAAAGGGCCCGTGTAAGCTGGTGGGTATTTATACCACAGTAGGAACCAGGAAGAGTGTCGTACTATCTCAACAGTTAGCCGGAAGTCCTCCGATCTGTGAGTTCATTCATAAATGAGCTTGTCAGCGCTATAACGCCACATGTCGGCACGAAGTTTCAAATGAAACACAACCTTTACTTCTATCAATAAAAGTCATATTTGTTTGGCAACGTCAGAATTATAATTACACTAGAATTAAATGAAGCATTTAATTGAGTAGAAATGTGAATAAACATCATTTGTTAAATAGACGAGACACTATTTCCGTGGTCTCGGCTTGTTATTAAAAGTATTGTCAATACTGAATCATATTAAGGATTAAACTAGTCATATTATTGTGAGTCGAGCTAGGACTATTTTAACAAGAACAGCTAAATGTGTTCTTTTGCTCGATTTTCTTCACAAAGACATGTTATTAAATCACTAAAACTCTGCTTACGTAATAAAGGATTAGACCTCGTTGGATAGGAGAAACGGGAAACTGACAAGTTGTCATAGCAAGATTCCTTCATCCCTTTGGAACGGAAAAAACTGCTCTCATAAAGATCTATTGCACGCATTTCATTCTACGACTACTAATAATAGAAAAAAGTTGTATCAATGGTTGAAACTTGTCCAGAGAACCGTTCACATAGATAGACCAGATATTTAATAAATTCTTCGCTATAATTAAAAGCTTATACCATAATCTCTTTCGACTACGAAGTACGAAGCTGTGACATAAGTACTTCACTTAAAATTTGCTGTACAAATAAGTAGGTAATTTTTTATTCTGTAGCGGACAAGGGAGCAGGTGGGTTTCCTATATGAAAAAAGAACACTGCCGCCTTGAACAATCGCGGCATAGTCCGCGCATTAGTTATGTTGCCGGATTTTCACGTTGAACCGCTTAAGCGGCAATTTTAAGGACATCCGATATCCTCACTCACTCTCAAACACAGTACAAGTACCGTTTCACGATGAGCATTCTTTGAGCCCGTGGTATCACTTCGGACGACCCGACCCAACTACTGCGTCAGCATGGCTTCTCCACAGGTGTGACAGTATTAAGACACTCGACCTGTTCTCGTAGATTCGAAAGAGAATCTGCAATTAAGCGCTGCGCCACGGAGGTCCTTGTTATTGTTCTAAATTTAGAAAAAGGCGGAAATGATCGCTCGCCGTAATGAGCGTGGTGCTTGCAGACGCCGGGGCGACAGCGGGTCAAAGGGCGCCTCTGATTGTCCTAATCGAGTTAAGGCGAGGACGACTAAACAAAAAGAGTAGCACAATTAAAGGTTGCGTGGGCGCAGGATGCTCCAACTAGCCCACTAAGCGACCAAATTCAATTAGGCACGCTCTCATTTAAACAAACAATGTATGGTAAACGGTAATATTTGACTAGGAATTCTCAGTACGATCGAGTTACTTTTTGTATAGGCAACGGGTTTTAAGCGTTGGATGATTTTGTAAATTTATAATTCAAGACGTATGAAGTCATAAGCTATCATGTTTTTTTTTGTGTAGCCGACAAGGAGCAGGTGGGACCTACCTATATGGTAAGAAAGCACCGCCGCCCATGTTCAACCGCACCACAGTCCGCGCGTTGGTTGTGTTGCCTGCATTTTAAGGGCCTCCGATATCCTCACTCACTCCGCGAAACTCCGAACAAGTATCGTTTCATGCTGAATATTCTCTGAGCCCGTGGTATCACTTCGGAAGAGCCGGTTCAATTAGTGCGTCAGCATGGCTCTCCCACGGGTGATATATTGTATAAAATGAATCCTTAATTTGCTTTTTAATTTGTATTAATTTGTAAAACTTATATGATATAATGTTGATATTTATATAATACACAATCTATTCTCAGAATCTATTAAATGTCAAAATGCTACCTCCTGTCATAGATTAAATAGAGGTTTCTGACCACAAAGAAGTTTCTACTGTTCGATAATCCAGACTAAAACGGTCGCACTGAGAAATAAAAAGTAATTGTAAATAGATTGTGGATATGTAACCGTTTCACAAACACGTCTGAAAGGAAATGAAACTGTTTCACTGCCGGTCTATCTAATTAATTATTTTAGATTTATCCGTCCTGTTTTGCACAAACGCTCATTAATGTTATAGTCATACGTAACCGTAAAATCTATTTCCATCTATTACTTTTAAAATACTAACAATCCATCATTCAAAATTTATCGAAACTTCTAAAATTTGTGTTATTTATCTTTATGATTATTATGAGCTAATAAGTGCGTAGTAACATTTGGCGGAAAAAATTATCTAGTTTTTCTTCCAAAGATTTCATATTATTCCATAGATATCATCGATTTCTTCATCCTCTAAATTTTCACCAGTTCTCATACTATGACTGATCGAGTCGATAAACTCAAAATTTATCGACAGTCGATAATATCAGCTCCATTAAACAGCTCTACAGACAGGAAGTGGCCGCCGGATGTGCGTATCTAGCCGCAGTCTCTATCTCATTCATTTACTGCTTTGTCATATTCCACTCTTTCATTATTACTCTATCCCTCTTTGACATACGACGTGGGATATATCTGTCCCACTTCCCCGTACCATTCCAATAGCGAATTGCGTAATGAGGTACCTAGTCGAATTTAATATAATATTTTCAGACCGTTATAAATTATAACATCGTTCGAGGTTACCGTTGTGAATTATAGAAGTTATAGTTAGTTTTAGTTGATTGGATTCTGATAATTCATATTATTTATTAATAATTCAATTATTCATGGAAGTCCAAGTCCAAAGGGCAGGCGTATGTCCAGCAGTTGACGTCTTACGGCTGAAATGATGATGATGAATTAGTTCATAAAGAAATTCATATTTTCCAATAAACTGTGATAACATGTAATTAATGATTTCTTTATTTTTTATTATATAACAAGTGTTTATGTAGAAACAAAAATTATTTTATAATATTAAGTTGCAATGCATGAAGTCTATGCTGCAACAGTACAATGGGTGCAATAAGAAGCTAATAAGCAACAGTTGAAAGTAGGTCGAGCTTAATTTCGTACTCGTTCTGGGAAAGCTATAAAATAGTCCAGTTTTTGTCGGGGCACCGCACCGGCTGCGTCCCGATGCTGCGCAAGAGCCGAGGCCGCTAGAAATCCTCTCTGCGGCTGCATCCGGTCACTCTGCGACTAGCGTTTTAATTATTAATGAAACTAACCGTGCGGGAAAGGCGAACCGCGCCCGGCTCAGCTTCCGCTCACGTTGCTGGGCTTCATTCATAAAATTCAACGCTCATTCATAAATGCGCAACGTCGAATGCACGCTCGATCCAAACTGTATCTTAACTCATCTCAATAAGGTACACTGTCGATTGACAAGAGCGTCACATACTACGTGCTTCTTGTTGTTAGCTGTTATGGAGTTGACTCGAAATAGACTTCGAAAAAAGATGTAACTAAATAAAGCGCCTAGACGAAAGTGGTCGTTCATGCCAAAGCAGAAAGTTGTTTTCCGTTTGAGGAAACTCTCTCGGTTCTGTCCTATTTGAGCGAGATTATCCTCACTTGATTTACTCGATTCTAGTGAATGGGATGCATTTTGTGGTCGTTGAGGAGCGAACATCTCGTAATGGTGCGAATGAGTGGTCACTATCTCTTCGCTAGCTGCTGGCTACGCGCTTGGCTAACACCGGAAAAATAGCCGGTGTCACGTTTCCATATATTGCCTAGAATCTAGATAATCTAATAACGAAATCACGTGTTTCCTTTAGAAACTTACTAAACCAGTCTGTTGTGGTGCTAATAAAGCATTTAATATGTAAAAATCTTGATGTAACCTTTCATATAGACTTATCATAACACACGTCGGAGAGCCATGCTGAAGCATATTCGGATGCACTATTTGTGCCGGCTCGTCCGAAGTGATGTAACGGGCTCACAGAAATCAGAATACTCAGCGTGAAATGATAGTTGTACTTGAAACAGTGCTTCTCTTGTTAGTTGAGTGAGTGAGGATATCGGAGGCCCTTGAATAAATGCCGCGTGATAAGCCGGCAACAGAGCCAACGCGCGGAATGTGACGCGATTGACCATGGGCGGCGGTGTTCTCTTATACCCATCTGCTCCGTTGTCTGCTATACTATATTTTTTTTAAACAAATATATGAATTGTAATCATTAACTATCAACAAGATATAAGTTGACTGTTTTGGACTAAATTTAAACAGGTGTATTTTATTTTATTTTAGTGATTCCATATACGAGCAACGTCGATGCGGTTACGAGCCTTATAAAATTGAAGCAAAACGAGCAATTCTTGGAAGCAATTCAACATTTGCTATAGAATATCATGTAGGTATTTTCTACAACAAAAAGGTTTGGAGCCAAACTGTCTGCAGCCACAAAGGGACGATCTTTTTAAAAACCATATTATATCTTAGAAATGCAAACTGTGGATTCACGAATATCGCCTCTATACTAACGAACATTCCGTCTAATTTCACCTTTAGTCATTTTTGCTATTACGAGCGATGTTTTTACATTGCGACCGTATGGAGTTTTACCGGATATAGTTTGATTGTCCTGACTGCGCTGTATAAAAAGCACATTTGCGATTATGCACGAGCGATTTGGGCTGTCATTTGATATCCGAATGAAGCCCGAAGCGATTATTGTATCGACTTTCAATCATGAATGTTGGTTGGCGTCCTTTTCTCATTGTTAAACTTATCAGTTTATTAGGGATTACGTGTAAGAGATACAGAACCTGCGAGAATATGTGGGCGTGAATTATTCCAAAATATAGGTTTATATAATCGTTAAACATTATTGAAAAAAAATATTGCTTGCTTAAAACGTGAGCTTAGCACCTTAAATAAAAATAATCTGAGTAAGTGCACTAATGCTTTAAGAATTGGCTTTTTTAAGAGTATAGCGAACAACGAAGCAGTTGCATCTCCTATATGGTTAGAGAACACCGCCGCCCATAGACATCCGCGCCACGGTCCGCGCATTGTTTGTGTTGCCGTTTTTTTACGCCACTTAAGCGGCATTTTTAAGCGCTTCCGATATCCGCACTCACTCAGCGAAACACAGAACAAGTACCGTTTCACGCTGAGTATTTTGTGAACCTGTGGTATCACTTCGGACGAGCCGGTCCAATTACGCTTCACGATAGCCCTGGCAATGGCAAGTTGACACGTTCGAAGTGTCAAACGGAACAGTCACGATATCTCACTCGATGAGACAAACAAATCAACACATGAAGTTTTCAAAACATTTTGGCGCGTGTGCACTGCGCTTACGAGCAATGATCAATCATAAGGTGCGAGGTGATTTTTCACAAGTTTTGTTTTTCCAATATACTAAATAACGATGTTAATTTTAGCCCGCGATATGACAGAAATAAACGGTTCGCTGACAGCCAAACGGTCATCTGTTTCGTTAATTTTAGTCTCATTATGAGCGAGCTTCTAACAACAGTACCTATAGTGCATCCATCAAAAGTTGTGATAACCAAGGCATTTCGAAAAGTCCCATCGAAAGTTGTCCAAAATTTACTAGGACAGCGGAGTAGGTACACCATAGTGCTATTAAAATGAATATGTACTCTTGAGGCCAAATGTTACGACAATGTTGTCGGTATTGTGTTATATATTTCAGATTTTTTTTAAAGTAAAAAAAGCGTTATTTTCGCAAACGGAATTATTAACAATATTTTTTACTTTACTCTTCTAAAAGTTGGAATTTTTACATTTTTTATTGCGAAATCGGTGAAAAGGAAACGTAAATTAAATGAGCACTAAAAAATTAATTTACTTAATGTTGAAATATATCTGAGCTAATAAAACAACTTCGTTGAGATTAAATAATATGGATACATTTGAAACCCGTTATAATTTAGAAGTTCTTAATTTTTTCTTATGCTTTCGAAGGAGGCATGTTGATGTCAGCGTACATATATTTGAGTAATTAATATATTATATTTTAAAACTTTTTGCAATGGCTCATTCATTTTCAACCAATGAACCAGTGAGTATGTGAGGATATCGGTGGCTTAAGATATCTTAAAAAATACTGATTAAGTGCCGTAAAAAGCCATCAACATAACCAATACGCGGAATATGTCGCGGTTGTCCATGGGTTCTTTTACCATAGAGGAGACGCATCTGTTCCGCTGTCAGCTATACCATAAAAAAAAACAATTTCAATGTTGCTAATAATACAGGTATATTTCAAAATAAAATTTAAACATATTATAAATGAAAGCCAAGGAAGTGAATATTATGTACGTTTTGCCTTGTTACGAAAGTCCGTTAGTGAATGAATCGGACCGGTTTGAAATAGCTTCACTCATCTACGTGAAGCATCAGTGGCCTCTTGAATTGATAGTTATTACGAAGCAATATTGAAGGCACTTGTTCACTACCCCCCTGTCTTCCTATGGGTGTCGTAGACTCCTGTAGGTACGTAGGAACCGTTTAGTAGATATCGCATAATACACCAACTGAATGAAAAGACATTGACAAATCAATTTTATTACATAATAACAGGATTTATTTACTAACAATATATCTTTAATTATATTTACCTTTACGATAAGATTGCGTATTGTTTAAACCAAATAATATTGGCTATCCTAATATGTTGTTCTTTATTACTTGTATAAATAAATGATTATTTCAGGCATATAAATGTTGCCAAATGATGGCGACATGATGACACTACAATGATCTTAAAAGGTTATGTCAGAAGCGTTGCCTCTATCTGCAGTCAAATAGTTTGTTGGATGGCGAAGTAACAGGAAATTGCATAAGCCAAGAGATAAAAGAACATCCTGCATCAAAAATTATAAATTTGGCATTTCACAAATCAACTCCCAACACCAAACTACGTTTTTGTTATACATAAATATTTTATTTTATTTTA
The DNA here is from genome assembly GCA_018230265.1 of Delias oraia. NCBI lineage: Eukaryota > Metazoa > Arthropoda > Insecta > Lepidoptera > Pieridae > Delias > Delias oraia. The sequence goes on along the minus strand of DWCF01000560.1, from coordinate 5,692 downwards.
TGGTATAGCGGACAACGCTAACAGGAAGCAGGCGAGCAGGTGGGTGTCCTATATGGTAAGAGAACACTATCACCCAAGGACAAACGCGCGATAGTCCGCGCATTATTAAAATTGTAGGCTTTTTATGCCATTTAAACAGCATTTTTTCAAAATCTCCGATATCCTCACTCACTCAGCGAAATCTAGTAGAAGTACAACTCCCATTTCACGCTGAGTAATCTGTGAGAACATGGTGTCACTTCGGACGAGCCAGCCCAAGTAGTTCATTAGCAAATGATTCAGCATGGCTCTTCCACGGGTGAAAAATAATAAAAAGCAGAGATCGATTAATGGAGAATAGTTGATAAAAAAGATATTGCTTATTTATTACCAACAAGAACATTTTAAAATTACTTAAAAAACATATACTAAAGAAATAATCTAATTTATTAAAGTTAATGCATTAGCTAAATGTTTCAATTAGTACTTATTAAGTATTTATAGAGGGGTTATATATATATATATATAACCCCTCTATAAATACTTAATAAGTACGTTTATAATTTTTTATTAATTTTTTAATTAATTTTTTTAAATTTATTATTAATACTTAATAAGATCCACATCGCTCAAGATTGCAGCGGGTGGGTGTCTTTGAGGGAGGCCTATGTCCAGCAGTGGACTTGAATGGGCTGATGAAGAAGAAGAAGAAGTATTTATAAGTAGGTATATAATTATTTGTTTCAGGACAGTTTTATATGTATAGTTGATTAGAATTTGTCTTTGGTTCAACAGTTGATTTACTTGTGGTTAAAATTGTATCTTCCTTTGAACATTGTTTTCATTCTGGCTCGATTCTCTGTCAAACGATGAAAACACTGTCACTGGCAACATTGTGACCCCTAGTCACAGAAGCAACAAAAGGGGAATGTGTCAATTTGACGTTTAACCGTTTCAGTACTAAGCGTCATGCGAAAATTACTGGACAGATTTTGATCCTACGACATAATAGTTATTACTTGTTAGATTGGCTTTTAAATGATTAGAGTTGCAGTTAAAAATTAGATCTTTATTAGTTATTGTTCACTTAGCTCTGTGATATATAATCTATGGGATTTTATTATAGAAATTTGTCCGAAAAGCTTTTACAACAGACTTTTATATACTCAGACATAGATATTAATGAACTATATAATTTTAAAACGGTAAATCTTTAACCTTTTACCCTTCATTCTTTTATAGATGAGGGTAGACATGCGACTGTCATCTTTTTTAATTCAGGAAGGGGCGTGGTCATCCGGAGTCCTCTTATAATTGAAATGTGATACTTATGTCTTTATAGTCAAACTCGTTTTGTATAAAGGACATGTAAGGGGATGACTTTAAGGGTACCTATTAACAGTACTTTACGGCATTATAAAACCAATTGTTATTGAAAGATTTTAACTGTAACAGTTATATTATATACTTGAATATCTACCGTTTGGGGTTACCGTGAAATGTATATAAGGGAGAGTAATATATATGATATAAGATTCATCATTATATAATTTACCTAGTTCTTGTTACAAATTCACCAAGGAGCAATTGTTAATGCAGAAATTAGAGAAGAACTACGGTAGCGCGATTGTCCATGGGCAGCGGTCTTCTGTTACCATATTATAGGTGCCTGCTCCGTTGTCCGCTATACAATAAAAAAATACCAGCAGCTAGAATGAAAGACAACTTAATCAGGATGGGATGGATAGGATGCGCTAAGCAGCTGTAGCTTTTTGTCCGTATTACATCAAAAATATTACTATCGAAAGAGCATTTCAGACATAGATTAAAGCCAAACCACATACATAAGTTTAACATATATAGCTTCTAATAAAGAATTTTATTTCGTTAGCGGATAAGCAATGACAACAAATCATTTATAATTTCAATTAATATAACGAATATATATGCATATCGAAAAGCGGTGCCTCATAAAATATCGCTTGTGAGTTTAGAAATTAGTCAAAGGTTTCGAAGAAACAAGTTTCCTAATTCCTTATCTTTCAAACACGCGTTTCATCAACTATTAATGTGGACGTGAGTTTGTAAACACTTCACACGCCTATTTGCCGTGTGACTAGCCGTCGGCCACCGAATTTCCAACTGTATGAAATTTAAACTGTTTCCTAATTAAAAACTATTAAAAATCAAGCGTTCGCCCACTTCCGCATTTATTTGTGGTTAACCCTTCACCGTCTGGTTGAGGACGTTTTTCAAAGCGGAGCCGATCGCTGACGGCTCTAATGAGATGTTGCCACGGGCTATTTTCAGATGTAAATACATCCAACAAAAAGACGAAAGCCGTTTAAGAGGGGTAAAATGTCAATTTCACTTGATGAGTTCCTATTTGAGAGATTGTAACTTTGTTAATACCGGCGTTGGAGTGAACCGTTTCAATACGCGGCAAATTTGAGTAATGATTGGTTGCCTTGGTAACGCTATTTACTACTACTCCCTGTTGGCCAGAGTGACTTTTGCAGCTTAACGCGGGTGGGGGTTGAACTCGCCAGCTCGTCAAGAATAAATAGCTCATATGATAGTAATTATAAATGTAGCTTTTATATTATAGCTTGAGTGGCGTAAAAAGCTGGCAACACAACCAATACGCGGACTGTGGCGCGGTTGTCCTTGGGCGGCGGTGATGTCTTACCATATAAGAGACCGACCCGCTTCGTTGTCCGCTATATTATAAAAAAAAACAGAGCAGGTGGGTCTCTTGTATGGTAAGAGAATACCGCCGCCTATGGACAACCGCACCACATTCCGCGCTTTGGTTGTGTTGCCGGCTTTATACGACAATTAAGCGGCATTTTAAGAGCCTCCGATATATTCACTCACTCAGCGAAACACAATAGAAGCACTGTTTCAAGTACAATTACCATTTCACGCTGATTAATCTGTGAGCCCGTGGTATCACCTCGGACGAGCCGGCCCAAGTAATGGGTTTGCTTCAGCATGAAATTCAGCATTTCAGCATTTCCCACGAGTGCGAAAAACTTATAAAAATTTCTTGAATGTAAGACCGCTGCAGTGGCTTAGTAATGTATTACAAATGCTTTTTGGAAAATGCTTTCTGAAAGAGGCATACCACGTGTCAGAAGCATAGAGAGTTTTAAAGTCATGAAAATCAAGAAGCTAAGGAAAGATATTAAATTTGTATGTAGTGAAAAAGAGTGTGATGCACGTGACACAATAATATGCGTTGTTCTTGAATGATCAGTAAATGGAGCATATGAGATGGCCGATTGCTCTGAGCGTGTATTTGATAGGCTCCAGCGGTCACATCATGATTTGTGTAACAGACTGGAACCGTCAGATGAACTCAACCTAAGCGTGACATGCGACACAAACACATTTATAACTTTTAAATTTTTAACATTTCAATCATAATTAAAGCGAAATTTAATGGGAAATAATATTTAGACGAAATATATGGAATCAAGCATGGTGATTAAGGCAAAACACCCTCCTCTTGGAGGAGGCCTATGTCCAGCAGTGGACTTGATAGGCTGATGATGATGATGATATGGAATTAGTCACATTGAAAGGCACGTCATAATATCATTAGGCATTTTAAAATTTTCCAAAATGTTACCTTTTCTATTTCCTATTATATTTTTTTATTCGTTTTATGAAATTAATAATAATATTTGTAGCGTACGTTAATGAATATACTAAAAAACCTTAACTTCGTAATCAAGGTAAAAAATTCCCACGAATGTCAATCCGCTGACAGTTCAAACGAGACCGGTATAGTCAATTAAATATAATATTATCAAATTGTCGATTCGAAACATAACGGAGTGAATATGATTTGAGAAACTTTCGCGCTTCGGAGATACATGTTGTATCTTAATTTATAATGTTAAGTATTTGCGAAACAAAAAGCATCACATCGACCTCCAATATCCCTTGTTATTGTACTCAATCATATTTTTTATCATAGCAATAATAACATCGTCAAACTTGAACATTCTTTGATATCTTAAATTATAATAATAGCGCGTATTTCAGTCTTACATACTGAGATGGAGTAAATACGACAGGTATTCATTTCAGTTTCTCCTTTATATTATTAAACAATTTTGTATATACTTTATAGGGGTTAGACAGATATTTTGTATGTCAATTTAATCTTTGACTTTATTGATTTAATTTTAAGACTATTAAGGCTCGTAGAATTTTGTTTTACATTCTTGTTTCATTATCTGTCGTTATTTATGTAAATATCGTGTTGAATTGGCAGATTCGTGACCACTAGTCCCAGATGTCACAAAATAATAAGAAGAAGAAGACTCTTTATATACTGTAAAACAACTGTCAAATGTCAATAAAAACTTGGTACGTAAGCGTATGCAAAACACGCTGTTAGTGAAAAATTAATGTCATTTGAACGTACACAGATCATCAAGGTAAACACTGAGCATAAATTGTAGAATGTAAGTGACAGTGGCGCATACTGAACGTTTGAAAGGGTTTGATACCACAGACATTAAATGCCGCTTACAGTGTCGGTTGTATCAAACCCTTTCAAACACCTGGTACGGTGACGAAAGGCGGTGGCTGCGGTGCGGCAGGAAACTGTCACCGAAGCACTAATTTAACTGGCCGCGAGCTGTGGGCTTATCGCGACCAGTTTCGCACACCGTGGGAATTACACCGACATTCGCAACTTTATAGGGTTATGCATTGAGCTCGCGGGCACCAGTAACGTATCATACTTTCGCCTCATACTGGCATAAATCGTTTCCTTTCAACGGAAGGACCGACCTTATTTGCCCGTTTCGTATTAAAACTGCATTGTGCACTTATTTGCATATCGCTTACGTAAGCTTAACTAAACATTTGAGAATAATATGACGATAAGCAATTGGTTGGTAATTTTATGACCGCCATTAGGATAGGTATAGCGCATAAAAAAATTAAAACTAATAAATGAGAATAAAATATTATAATAAAAACTTCACATCTATTGTGTTAGGTTTTTTAATAAGCTAGAAGAGCACAAAATTAAACGGTAGCCCTAAGCCTCACCGCTCGCAGCATCCCATTCATAGTTGAATGAGGTTATATGAAACGCTTGTACCTATGTGTTGGCGGGGCACACATACGAGTAAGTGCGCCACAAAAACAACTGACAACCCGACATCGAACTACTTACAAATAAATTGCTGGTACCGATTCGAATTTCTGATTTAATAATGACTCCTTTGTCTCGCGGGTGTAACCGAAAGATCATATAAATATAACTAGACTTTTATCTAACTGTAAACAGGTTTTCCGTATTTTAATTTTTAAATAAATCATAGTATTCACAAGAAATAGCAAGTTGTAAGCCTCGTAGCTTAACAGTCTTAAAAGTGTACCATAAAGCGAGGGGTATCGAAATCGAATCCCGGACCGGACTATTATAATTTAATTTATAATTTATTCGATCTCTGGAGTGGCTTGGCAGTGGCCGGATGAATGTTGTAATACTGTTGCATCCGTAGGAGAGACATGCTGACGCACTAATTGGACAGGCTCGCCCGAAATGATACAGCGAGCTCACAGAACTCTCAGCGTGAAACAATACTTGTACTGTGTTTTGCAGAGTGAGTGAGGATATCGGAGACCCTTAAAAGTGCCGCTTAACAGGCGTAAAAAGCCGGCAACACAATCAATGTGCGGACTG
>DWCF01000559.1:0-43522 GCA_018230265.1 Delias oraia | reverse complement strand
TATCTGTAGCACAAAGGCGATATTTCCTTTGAAAACGGCCAAGATGTTAAATTTTCTGAGTTATTCGAATGGCAACGGGCTTTAAAGCGAAATATATTTTGAATACCCAAAGGAGTTATTTGTGTTAGAATTACATTTATAAAACTTGTGTAAAATAATTTTAGGAATATAATGAGAAGTCCTACCCACCCGCCGTATTCTCCAGAAGTTGCTCCCTCGGACTACCACTCGTTTCGATCAGGCACATGACCTGGCTGACCGGTTATGTACATCCGGTCTTACGAGGAAGCAAAAAATTAGATCGATTTGTGGCACGTCTCAAAAGGTGACCAGTTTTTTCAACACGGGAAGGGTACGCCGCCTGAAAGATGGGAGAAAGTAGAGCTCAGAGATGGACATTATGCATTGAATCATTGAAGTTATAAAAAAGACTAGCTTTGATTGGTTTGAATCGTCTCTTTTTTATAAAAAAAATATAAAACTTACAGATCCTTATTTACGTTAATTCTTGATAATATATGAATTCATTTTAAAGTAATCAGTCGTATGGTGTCTTAATATTTTAGACTACTTTAATAGTATTTTATAAAATTTAAACCTAACAGCGCTAAAACCAAACCAAAGAGGTTGCTTAACTTTCGAAAATATAGCGATAACTTGTTCAGTGACTTAATTAATAAATTACAGCGATCAAATCTGTGCATGAAATTTATTACAATTATTCTACCGGGAAGGTGACTAAAATTTTACCACCCAAAGTCCGGGTAGACATGAGAAGCCTGGGTTAATGATGCAGAACAGACTGTCGCTATTATACCCCAAACACCCACGCGCATAGAAGAAAGTCAAATGTGTTTTTCTGTAGTGTTAAGCCGCCAACGCATATCGGTTGTCCATGGACAGCGGGGAACTCTTACATCAAAGGAGACATGCCTACTCCGTTGCCCACTATAACATTATTAAAAGATCCGTGTTTAAATGACTGTATATTACAATCCAACCTAATCTAAAGCCTTGGCATGAACCTATCGATTCATAATCCTATTAGAATCATAATTGATAGTCGAATTGACGATTATATACTACAACTGTACTGTAAGCTGTCCAAGTATCATCCTAATTTGAACAATTAAAATACAAATATGTATATTCAGCATGAATTCATAAATGTTTACATATCTTTTCATCATGTTACATATCTGTGATTGTGGCATACGGCTCCCAAAGACAAAAATATGTACAACAAACTATAATATGTATATTGTGAGAGCCTTATAGCTAAGAGGTTTTATAATTCTTGCATGCAGCGAGAGCATTGCAAGCAGCATGAACTGTTTCCTTGAGTGAGAGATACCATGAAATTATACCGCCCAAGCGATGTAATACGCTGGTGGCACAATCAAAACGCGGATTGTAGCGCAGTTTTCCATTGGAAGCGATTATCTCTTACCACAAAGGAGATCCACATGCTCCGATGCTTGCTATACAGTCAAATGACAGCATTTTTGAAGCTAAAATGAAAAACCCGCTCACGCTCGCAAATTACACTACAAAATTAAAGACAATACAAAATTTAATTAAAGTTTAGCCGTTAGTTTATTGGTCTATTGCAGAGGTTGTACCTAATGGTCGTGTCTTTGTTATCGGGACAACTTTCTTACAATGAAGGCTTTATAACGCTTTCGAAGCCTAGAAGCCTGTCTCGGCTTGATTAATGCTGTAATTACTGTATTGTGTGATTGCGTTTTCACTTCCGGTAAGCGAATTTCTATGATAAACATGGATCCACTACGTGATACAAATGTTTAGAAACTTGTGTAGCTTTAATAAATTATGGATTTTTTTATAATTAAACTATTTATATCTTTAATATTACTGTGGTATTACATTACGTACATTTATTAATGGTAAAGACTAAAGACTATAGTCGACAACGAAGGATGTGGGTCTCCTATGCGGTAAGAGAGCGCCGCCGCCCATGGATAACCGCGCAATAGTTCGCTTTGGTTAGCCCGCTTTCTACATTTAAGCGGCATAATTTTAAGAACCTCCGATATCCTGACTCACTAAGCGAAACACAGAACAAGTACACACACACTGAGTATTCTGTGTGCCCGTGGTATGACTTCGAACGAGCCAGCCCAATTTGTGCGTCAGCATATGCTTCAGCATGATTTTCCCGCGGGTGCTTTTGAGTTGAATGTTGAAATAAACTGAAACTGTTTCAGTTTCATATGATTTAAAAAAAGGTTTACCGCTTCCTGCAGCGTAGCAGTTATCAGAACAGTCTATGCACGTGAAGTATCGTTTCGCGTTAAAGTGTGTTCACAAAGGGGTTGCGTCGTTACTTGTTCTTAAAGGTTATAGTTTCACAAAGTGTTAGGATGTCGATAGCTCTCAGTTGGCTTAAGGAGTGTTCATGTTGCCACGTTTACTTAAAAATTATATTTTATGTTATATAAAAAATACCACAGATAAAAGTAGATATATTATTATTAGTAGATATAATATAGATATATATGTTAAAATAAATCCTATAATTTCTTAAGCATATAAATATCAAATAAATATATCAGACCATGTACAGCTAATTGAGTTGTCTTTAACTTTAAAATTTCAATTTAAAGCTTATTTTGCATTGTAGTTTCTTTTATCCGATAGCCATAAATAGAGAAAAGACGTAGTTGTCTCTTTTCTTAATAGATCTAGAGGTAATCATTATCATTTATCATTTCAGTCATCCACTGCTGGACATAGGCCTCCTCCTTGGACCCTCATGAATACCTGTCGGAGGCGAACTGCATCCAGCGTCTTCCGGCGACCTTTATAAGGTCCTCTGTCCACCTAATGGGCGGAAGTCCCACGCTGGATGAAGTCCGTGGTCTCCACTCTAACATTTGGTAAAACTACTTAATTATGAAAGCATAACAAACATACACTAAATCCATCAAAGATGTCCACTAGCAAAAGCATTACGCAGCCATGATGAAGACGGCTTTATCATGTCTTAAGAACTACTTTGATGATCGTCGAAGCGGAAATTAATAATATCGATTCAGTTTTCAGTTTCCCGCTGCACTTTATTTTGCGGAGAATAATTAGTGTCTTGATGAAGTTTTAAATATTAACATATCCCTCAAGAAATTGTATGTAAACTAAGAAAATGCACCTTGTAAATGTACATGTAAAGAAAATATATTTCTATGATATTTTTTTTATAGCTGGCTGGTAAAACGACGTGAAAAAATGTGACAGATATCTTAAAAATTACAACTTTTTTTGTTTAAGTATAAAAATAGATAAAATTAATAAAATATTATTGAAGGCATTGTAAATTTAATTAATTAACTTTAAATGTCATTTATGTATTTTTAGAGCAACACAATGGCGTTTTTTAAATTAATAATCAATAAAAAAATTGTCTTATATTCATATAAGGAAAGGTTTAAAAATGCATTGGTTTAAGACAACGAATATCTCAGACATATGAAACATAACATCTTTCTTAGTCCTAAAGACATGTAAATTTTACTTTATTGATATAGTTAGAATAAAGGAGCCACAATCATTACCGTCGTTCATTTTCAATAACGGACCAAACTACGCGTCGGTTGTGTTGCCGGTTTTTATGCCTCAATAAGTCAAACTAATAAACATATATCTTTCACTCAACAACTATACAAAATTAAGTAAAACTTTTAGAGAAAACGATCGAAATATTTTTGTAAATAAACTTAAACAAAACTGTTAAGGTGCGTTTGTGTGATAAAGCATAATACAGTGTTAATGATTTTGTAAATGATGTCACGCCTTGGGAATGAGGTGTTCATAGCAGGCAATCTCAGAGATAACTTTTTGTTATATTTCAAGTATTATTTGAAGCAAAAAATACACTCACTGAGTTTATTTCGCCGGTTCTTCCCAGTGTGCTTAGCTTGGAACCGGTGCACGGTGGTAGACAGATTTCGACGTTCAACGAGCTGAATTTTTTTATGTTTTGATTTCATTTCATAAATATTATTACTATACATGTCATGAGTTTGGTACCACTCCAAACAAAATTTATGTCCGATAATTATTGCTAATCTTCAGCGTGGCCATCACAGAGACGCAAAACAAACAAACGTTAAATTTTGTATGTAGTTCAGATATACATAACATTTAACATGTAATGTGATATCGGTTCACCGCAATCGGGACAAATTGAATAAGGGCAGTGACGCGAGATAATAGCTCATCGGAATTTTGGCAATTCAAAGGTCTGCTTTTAAATTTTGATACAAGCTTAAACTGGACGAATAATATTTAAATGTCTGAGACACTATGTAATGTCAAATATACATAGGGTTAGATAGTCAGTTCCCAAAAATTCAGATAACTTAAGAAAAAGTTCGATAATCATAAAACCTAAATGACTGTTCACAAACATGCCTTTTTTTATTAAAATAGCGGACAACATAGAGCCTCGTAGCTAAATGGTTTTAAAAGTCTACGATGAAGCGTGAAGTATCGGGTTCGAATCCCAGTCCGGACTTAATACTGTTGCACCCGTGGGAGAGCTGAAGCAATTGCTGACGTATAAATTGGGGCGGCTCGTCTGAAGCGATACCACGGGCTCACGGAATACTCACAGTGAAATGGTAGTTGTAGGTAGGTAGAATGGTAGTATTTGAAAAGATACTTGTACTGTGTTTCGCTGAATAAATGGTGATATCGGAGGCCCCTAAAATTAAACCGATTAACCGCTGTTAAAAGCTGGCAACACAACTAATGCTCGAACTGTCGCGTGGTTGAGCATGGCCGGCGGTGTTCACTTACCATATAGAAGACACAACTGCTCCGTTGTACGCTATGCCATATAAAAACAGAGCAGGCGGGTATCTTCTATGGAAAGATATCACTGCCGGCATTTGGTTATGTTGGCGGCTTTTTACGCCGCTTAAGTGTAACTTGATGAGCCTGCGGTAACCTGTGAGTGAAAGTATGAGCCGCCTGAACATCAGCATGCCTTTCCCATAGGTAAGTACTGAGAAAATAAAGAAGTTAGAACTCTCGGCAACTCTGCATAACTCATATTGATGAACTTTTTTTAAATTTTTGATCTTTTTTATGGTATAGCGGACAATGGAGCAGGTGGGTCTCCTATATGGTAAGAGAACACCGCCGCCCACGGGCAACCGCGTATTAGTTATGTTGCCGTCTTTTTACGGCGCTGAAGCAACATTTTAAGGGCCTCTGATATCTCACACTCAGCGGAACAGCAGAAGTACCTGTAAGCCCGTGGTATCACCTCGGAAGGCCGGCCCAATTAATGCGTTAGCATATGCTTTATTATGCTCTCCCACTGGTGCAAATGACAATTCCCAACTTTTCAATTTTCACATAAGAATTTTTTAGACTTGATAAATGGTTTAACAAGCCATTGAAAACCTAAAAGGTACTTTAATAGTGAAGCAGAAGCAATGCAATTGGTCTCCAATAAATCTCTGTCCCCTATAAAGCACTGTAATTAAACGCGCAGATGAAATGTGACCATTCCTTTCGCTTTATGTGCAAAGGAAAAGGGGATTCTAGTACTGCACTTTTAAAGCTAAGGCCATAAACTTCAGGTACTATCAGGTACTTTACCTGATAAAGTCTTAATGGGAAAATAAAAAAATATTGTGTTATTTAAAAAAAACTAGCTGTTTCTACAAACGGTGATTGGCAATATAAATTTTGAGAACTTCGTTGCTAAGTGGTTTTATAAGTCTACCATGAATAGAGAAGAATCGGGTTCGATTCCCGGTCCGGACAGTAATAGTTTAATTTATAATTTATTCGGTTTCTAGAAGTTGACAGTGGCCGGGCGAGTGTCTTAATACTGTCGCATGCGTGGGAGGGCCTCCCTGAAGCATATAACGCACTAATTGATTTGGCAATTACATATATTGTAAGAATTGTCTATTTAAATTTATATAACATTTAAAATTCTGTACAATTTTTTCGTTGCCGTATTAAAAACTTCAATACCGGCGACTTCATATTCAATACATTACAAACCACAATATGCAGGCCGAGTAAAGCCGCCAACTGGGGCATTAAGAAAAAAGGTAAAAATATACGAAAAACATGGAACATATCGCGACCGATATGAAAAAATGAACGCCGCTATTTCAACGAAGGACTTTTTTCTGTTCAATCTCAAATTCACTTTGAGATACTCAGTATTTTATTAAAACTGGTATTGTTTTAATATACGCAATAAGCTATTAGCATAACTTTTAATTATTTTTACATTGTTTTATATTAAATTATTTTTATGCTATAGCGTACAACGGAGCAGATAGATCTCTTTCATGGTAAAACAACACCGCCGCCCATGGACAACCGCGGCATCGTACACATATTGGTTTAGTTGCCGGATTTTTATGCCACGTAAGCGGCATTTTTAGGACCTCTGATATCCTCACTCGCAACAAAACACAATAAAAGTACTGTCTCAAGTACAACTACCATTTTACGCTGAGTATTCTGTGAGCTCGCGGTATTACTTCGAACGATCTATCCCAATTAATACGTAAGCATATCCTTCAGTATGGCTCTCGCACGGCGCACGGCTCCGACAGTATTAAGACACTCGCCCGGCCACTTTGAAGCTCTTCCACAGATCTAATAAATTATAAATATCTGCATCGGGATTCGAACTTCATGATAGACTTATTAAACCATTTATATACGAGAATGTCATTATTTGATATTCATATGTTTTTGTGGTTTGTCAAACATCGCTGCTTATTTTCATTATTTTTTTTGGTACTGGTAGTATGGATGGAATATAATTAGTCTAAAGCCGGTCAAATAAATAAGGTTTAACTAAATAACTTATAAAAATAAGGGAAATTGTGTTTTAACATATAAAAGTATGACTTTAGGCTGACTTATATTCAGACCTTTTAATTTAAAAAAAAACATATATACCGGTCAACTCGTTCCGGAAAAATCCAGCAAGAAATACTGAGACATATATTTATACTTGGGTAATTTTATATTGTAAGTAAGGCTCTTCTAAACGATGGGTCTGATAGGGAAGCTCAGAATCACTCAGTGGGCTATGGAGAGGGCAATGCAATGCTCGAAGTCTTGCTGCGAGATAAAATCAGAAATGAGGTTATCCGCAGCCGAACCAAAGTAACCGACATTGCCCGCCATATTAGTAAGTGGCAATGGGCTGGCCACAGAACTGGCTGAACCGACAAACGATGGGGAAGAAAGGTTTTCGAGTGGCGAACACGTACCGGAAAACGCAGTGGGACGTTCCGCCACGCGGGCAACCCAGAAACCCAAATCCAGACCCAAAATCCCAACCCAAAATCCAGATCGCTCAGGATCGTAATAGGTGGGCGTCCTTGGGGGAGGCCTATGTCCAGCAGTGGACTTGATGGGCTGATGATGATGATGAAAGCTCTTCTATCTTCTTAAAATAAGATGGGAAGTAACTTGTTTTTCTAACCCATTTTTCCCAAGTAAGGAGTGAAGAACTTATACGATTTAATACGTGATTCGCTTATGTTTTCTATTAGATTTCAATTTTCTCAAATACTTCCCCAACCCCCATAAATAACAGAATAATGCGTGGGGACATATTTCTTCTATAATTAGCACCGGTGCTGCCATGTGTGCCCAATTACACCCTAATGACCGTGAGAAGTCTTTACCAATCATATTCTTAATCAATTTGTCGCTATTTACGTTGGCTTAGCTCACATGATTTTATTTTTCTCTTATAGTCAGCATAGACCTGTACACTGTAACGATAGAACATTTTTATAGTATAGTACATAAGAAACAGAGCCGGCTAGTATCCGCAAGATGCTCCGCAAACTTTTTGTGTTCAAGGTAGGTACGTACATCTGGGAAAAGGTAAATTCTTAAACGTACGCCACAATACTAATCCAGATTATAAAGAAATATATGTACCCAAGTATTACTCTCAACCTTACCTATTAATTAAAATACATTTATATGACAAGCTTATTTTTCCGAGGCATACCAATAAACGACCAAGGTGCTGCAGAACACTACTATATAGTAATAGATCACTGCCGCCCATGGGCAGCCGCACCAAAATATACACTTTCGTTATATTTCTTTTTACGCTGTTTAAGCCGTATACGTAATTCAAGGACATCTTATATCCTCACTAGTAAAAGTAAAGGTACTGTTTTGGACTGCTATTCTACAAGCCCATGGTTTCACTTCAGACGAGCCGGCCCGAATAGTGTGTCAGCATGAGTAAGGCATAATGTATTCGGTCTCTGGAAGGTCTTGACAGTGGCCGGGCGAGTGTCTTAATACTGTCCCACCCGTGGGAGAGCCATGCTGAAACAAATACTGACGCACCAATTGGACCGGCTCGCAATACCACACGCTCACAGAATACTCAGCGTGAAATGGTACTTGTACTGTGTTTCGCAAGTAAGTGAGGATATCGGGGGCCCTTAAAAGTGGCAATCAATGCGCGGAGTGTGGCGCGGATGTTTATGGGCGGCGGTGTTCTCTTACCATATAGGAGACCCGCCTACTCCGTTGTCCGGTATAGAACAAAAAAAACACGTGGTTGAATAACGAAGAGATATGGTCGTGTTGGGATATATTAATGTGCCTCATCGGTCACGCGGGTTGCGTCTGAAATTTCGTAATTACAAGAAAATCGTTGACACGGGTCGTGTGAATTTCTGACTTCATAATACCGAATACGACGCCTTATTTACTGGACTCAAAATGTGGTAACAAACGAAACAAAATATTAACAGATCTTGTAACACCATATTTAACACGCTTTTGGAATAATTTAACACACTGAAATGCGTGTTTTTATTGTATGTGTTTTATGATGATAAGAGATCGCCTTCGCCAATAGACAAGTGCGACGCAGGCCACGCTTCGGTTGTGTTGCCGGATTTTGATGTCACATTATATGTCACATATGGAGTAGTAATTTTTCTTTATGCTTTAGCAGATATTGAAGCAGGTGGGTTCCTTGTATGGTAATAGAACACCGCCACCCATGAGCAACCATGCCACAGTCGGCGCATTGGTTGTGTTGACGGCTTTATCCCCGCTTAAGCGGCATTTTTTTAAGGGCCTCCAATATCGTCATTCTTTCTACGAAACACAGTATAAGTACTGTTTCACGCTGAGTATTCTGTGAGGCCTTGGTATGACTTCGGACGAGCCGACCCAAGTAGTGTGTCAGCATATGCTTCAGCATGGCCCTCCCATGGGTACAATTTAAACTATGTGGGACTATGATTACCTTACCCCACGCACTACGTAACATTGCTCTGGACGAGCCGACCAAATTAATGCAGTTCAGCATATGCCGGCCAAATTTTGCTAGCACGTGATGCAGTTTAACTCCCTACACTACGAGGGAGAGAACTTTTTTATTAAACACCTATTGCACCTTTATAATAATACCTATTATTGTATATTATTATTGAACTTGTATTATGTATAATTTAATTTATAATATAATATATAAAAATAATCTTATTTTTCCTCGTAACATGTACCATAACGGAAGACAGACCACCTACTTTAAAGGAGTCAGGTATTTAAGTTAAATTAGGTTTAGTTAAGTTAGGTAGCAAATACAGTATGTATTAAAATTTCAAATGTAAATTATTTCTTATATAACCTTTTCAAATGGAAAAAGCAGGTAGTGATGTTTTGTCACACGCTGACTTTTTTTTACAGAATATTAACGCAAGGGTTTAAAAGATAGATTTAGAAATCGAATCCCATTATTTGGTATTTAAAAGACCCTCTGTAACCTAATACGTTATAGTAAACGCAAAATTAAAAAAAAATACTCGATGGGAACGTACAGTCAATAGTCACTTCGTGTTATTTGAACAAACCGCATGACGCATCTAGGCGATCGTATTTCATCTGGATTCAATGTTATATCTCTATGTGCCTTATACAATGCCGTTTTACCAAACAATCTGAAAACAGCTCAATAGCCGTGGAGCTGAATATGCTGACGCACTAATTGGGTTCACTCATCCGGAGTGATACCAAGACGATATCACAGGATCATCATCAGCATATCAAGTCCACTGCTAGACATAGGATTTGGTTTGGTTGTGGATAACCTCATTTCTGATTTTATCTCGCAGCGAGACTCCGAGCATTGCCCTCTCCATAGTCTCTCGCTGAGTGACTCTGAGCTTCTCCATCAGACCCATTGTAAGCAACCACGTTTCAGAACCGTATACCGAACACTGGCAACATGCACTGGTTGAAGACTTTCATCTTCAGGCACATCGTACGCACCTATCATAGGACACTCAGCATGAAATGGTGGTTGTACTTGAAACAGTACTTCTTCAATATTTCGCAGAGTGAGTGAGGATATTCGAGGTTTTAATGATGGCGCTTAAGTGGCGTAAAAAGCCGGCAACACAACTGTTGTCCACTATGTTTTAAAAAAATAATATTTCTATTCAGCAATGGACAGGCAATGCATATGATTGTAACTAGAATTATACTTGGGTAGAGAGGAACTATCCCGCAGGAACTCCGAGTTGAGTGAACCGGACTAACCCAAATTATTCACAACGGTAGCCTTGTTTTCAATGCTATCCCCAAAAAAATGTTGTGCAATCTTTACAAACCATCTTAACTCTTAAAATATCAGCGTGAAATAGTACCTGTTTTGTGTAATACAGCTTGAAAAGTCCGCAACACATTCAAAACGCAGATTGCTATGTTTTGTTCATTGTTGGCGGTGATATACATATAATAGGCGACCCATTCTGCAAATTAATAAAAACTAACTTCATTTAGAAAAGTACTTAACACAAGCCAACCTTTTTGTTTTATTATATTTTATACTCTTTTCTTTGCTCTGTGTAAGTTAAAAACGAGTATATCGTTATTAAAATATCTTTTATTTATGTGTTTCTGACTTTTGACGGAAATAGCACATATTTTACGTGTCTGTGTGTCTGCTGTTACACCACAGCTAATAAATGAATGTATTAATTGGAAAGCCTAAAAACAACAATACTGTGTTTTTTTAAATTTGATTTATTTAAAGATACAATAATTAAGTCTAGTATGTATTATGACTTTCGAAACATTTTCAGCCACCTTGCGTTGAATAATCAGAAAAAAATTGTAACATTTCTAGTAAAAAACATATCAGCCGGTCGCCCAAACTGTCAACGTCAAGAACTGTGTCGTTGACATCTGTATGGATTCGTCTTTTTCATTTTTCTGAAATGTTTAACTGTTTACTCTTTTTTCCCTTTTTATAGAGGTCCACCAACAAAACACTACGTCTTAAACCTAAGCATTATTTTCTGAAGCCTCCCATGGACAATTTTAGTTCGGTTGTGTAACCGGCCGTTTAAATGGAACGCTCTTGAAAGTAATTCAGTGATAACAGTTTGGAAGTAACTAAAGGCTGGCTGCCCATTTTAATTGTTACATTTCAACCATATAACATTAAACTTTAAAACTATAATATATATAAAAAATATATTTTTACCTTTGCTAAACATAATAATATTATTAATTAATTTACACAAAGCTCAAAAAAAGCTTCAATCTTCAACAAAAGTGAAAGGAGGTAATAGATTCGTTTTGTATATTCTTTTACCTAAGTGAAAATTATGTTAATTAAAATAAATATTCCCCACTATATTACCACCAACGTATCTATCTAAAAAAAATTCGTACAATATATTTTTTCTTTTCTTAGAAAAAATATTATAGCTGATCTATATTTCTATATAGCCTTGTAGCTAAGTGGTTTTATATGCCTATCACAAAGCGATAGGTATTGGGTTCGATCCCCGATTCGAATTAAAATTTATAACTTATTCAGCCGGTGGAAAGGGTTGACAGTGGATGGACGAGTGCCTTAACATCCGTGGAAGAGCCATGCATATGCTACCGGGGGCCGGCTTGTCCAAAATGTACTCTTTGTGCTGTGGTATCACTTCGGAAAAATCGACCCAATAAGTGCATCCGCTTATGCTTTCGCAATGATCTCTCACGGGTAAAAAATCATGGCGCGGTTGTCTGCCATAAAAACTGCATTCTAGCAAACTTGGCTATAAGTACAGGACCAACTTACACTCCTATAAAAGCTTATTACTCATAAAAATGTGAACGCATATTAATTTCTTCGACGATATGAAACTCATAAGAGTAACGGGTATGGTAGGTTTCTATGTAGGAACCGTGATAACAACCGACACCGCCGGATACGGAAGCGAGGACCTAGCACGTCGCCAGACTCACCCCGGTGAGTTTCCGATCGGCGGCCCATGACCCAAACCGAGGTTCGTGTCAAGAGGGAGAATGCGCTAGTCGCGGCTAAAAATCGAAAATAGCCCTTTAAAAAAAAATTAACTCATAAATAGTTTGTGATTTGAACAGACTTCCGTTACGATATTGAAGCAGTATGCGCAAACGTATAATTGGTGGCAGATGGTTAACATTGGGGACACACCAATTAAATTACGACTGAAAAATAAGTGGTTACACGTGGCGATCACACTTGAGAGTTGTTACTTTAAAAAAAACCTAATTCAACAAAAATATTTTGAATATATTTAAAAGTATGCTTTTTTATTAAGTCTACCATGAAGCGAGTGGTATCTGGTTTGAATCCCGGTCTCGACAATTATAAATGAATTTGTTGGTGTTCTCTTACCATATATACCCCGCTTCGCTGCCTGTGAGACATTTCGACTTCACACCCAACCGACCTTTCAGGGATAAGTACGCTGTAAAACGACTGCCTCGCGTTAAAAAAAGGCTCCTAGCTTAAAAAATAAGATCTATTTGCTGCCGGCAATATGACCTTTACAGCTTAGCTTACCAACTTACTTCAGTTTATAAATATGAGAAAAGCGCCTCACTCGACTGACTCAGCATATTTCGCAAAGCAAACACACACAACTGCTCCACACACACGCCTTAATGGAAGCGTAATGACGCCCGCGTCGCTTCATTTGCGCTTACACAGGCAAACACATCGCTTAATTGGATTCGGCCAGCTTATTTGTTTATTTCATTGAAAATACGAGTTTAGCGTCGTGTGCAGTTATGACTAACGAAGCTTGGCAATGCTCTGAGTCATGCTTATAAGATTCAATCAAAATATAAGCCTCGTAGCTAAATGTTATAAGCCTACCACGAAGCGAGGTATCGGGTTTGACTTCGTTCGACTAATAAACAAAAATATTCTGTCTTTGGAAGGACGTTATAGTCGACGGGCGAGTGTTTTAACACTGTCGCATTTGTGGGAGAGCCATGCTGATCCACTAATTACGCCAGCTCGTCCGAATTAATTCCACGGGCTTAAAGAATACCAGTATGAAACAGTAGCTCAATTGTGTTCCTTGAGTGACTGAGAATATCGGATGTCCTTGAAATTATACCGCTTAAGCGGCATAGAAAAACGGGAACAAAGTGTGGCTTTTAGCGCGATTGTCCATGGGCGGCGGTGATCTTTACTTAGTCTTAGAATAGGCCAGCCAGCTCTGTTGACTGATATAATATAAAAATGATCTAGATGAAAAACATATTTCAATACAAAATCCAACATTTTGTTACAATTTATGCTTTTTGGTAATTAATAAATTAAAAAGATATGTGTAAGTCTTTTATTCTATAGCGGACAACGAAGCAGATAGGTATATAGTAAAAGAACAGTGCCGCCCATGAACAACTATGACCGCCCATGCACTACAGTCCGCGCATAGGATGTGTTGCCGGCTTTTTATGCCGCCTAAAATGAATGCGGCACTTTTAAGGGGCTTCGATATCCTCACTCACTCTGCAAAATACAGTACAAGTACAGTTTAATTTAGAGTTTTCATTGAGCTTGTGGTATCACTTCGGACGAGCCGGCTCCAATTAGACCGTCAGCATATGCTTCAGCATGCCTCTTCTATGGATGCGACAGTATTAAAACACTTGCCCAGCCACGGTCAAGCCCTTCCAGATACTGAATAAATTATAATTGTCCGGACCGGGATTCGAACCCGATACCTATCGCTTCGTGTTACACAATAAAAGAATAAAGCTACGAGGCACTCAGAGGTTTAAGTCTAATGTCTTTTTAATATATTGTTCAGGAACTAACTAAAATATTTAATGTCAAAATTAATTAGAAAAACAATATATACCAAGCCACTTACGAAGTGGAAAAACAATCGATTTATTTTAAAAACTGTTCGTTAAGGTGTCAGTCTGACTTCGAGCGATATCGAGAGATACTTCGAAGTGTGTTTTTAATTTTTATATCCGAAACTGAATATTAATGAACCAAGACAACTTAATTCCAGTTATTTCGGCGGTTTCATTACAGGCAAGCACATGGCGGTATTGTAGCTTAAAAGACCGCTCGCTCGGCCACGTGACATCATTTTTTTGAATGAAAATAGGGAGTCCAGATTTTAGAGATGGGTAGGCTCTTTTTTTTAAGTCTCCAAGTCGTATTGGTTTGGAAATCCAGCAGACAGCTGATTCCACAAAGGCTGGTTTTTTTTCACCAACTCATTGATTCCCATTACACATTTTCACTGGCGTAAAACACAAAATCGATTATATATTCTTCATTATTAGCCTATCAAGTCAACCGCTGGACATAAGCTTCCCCCACAAACGCCCACCTATTACGATCTCGAGCGATCTGGATCCAGCGGTTGCCCCCGACCTTCATGAGATCGTCTTTCCATCGCGTGGCGGGACGTCCCGATTTACATATGCAATCAAAGGCAATTACAAATTAATCTCCGACCACAAAACGTACAAAGTTAACTCTCAAATGCCCTTAAAATGCATAGCGCAATAACGCGAAGCTGTAATTCGAACCTGGGACTAACGCACTAGAATCTCATTGATATATCGTAAGCACATTTAGAAGGTAATTAAGGCGATGCCGTTATTTCGGTGACTCGGAAATAATGATGTTTAAATGTTATATATTGTTGTATTTAAATGTTTTGTGAGTATGTAACTATAATCGTAATGTTTTATCTCTTTAATTCAAAATTTATAAGAATAAATCTCAACCTTTTCATGTTAAATCAAAATCCGCGAAATTTTCCAAAGTCAAAAACTCCGAATTATTTACCATCGTCTTTGATTTTTTTATTGTATCTATAGCTAACAACGGAGCAGATGGATCTCCTATGTCCTGTATCATGTATGATAAGAGAATACAACCATCCATGAACAACCATGCCATATTCCATGAATTGGTTGTGTTGACGGTTTTTAAGGGCCTCCGATATCATCACTCACTCAGCGAAACACAGTAAAAGTACCGTTTTAAGTAAAAAAATGTTCAAAGATTAAAAAACAATTAAAATTAGATAATTAATTACAGTATTTAATCTTACAATTAAGTATAGTAGAATCTTTATACGTCGAACATATGCTGAGTCAGTGAGGATATCAGCCACCAAGTTACACTACTTAAGCGGCGTCAAAAGGCGGTGACATACCCAAACAGTGGATTTCGCTGCAGTTTTTCATGGGCGCTATATAATAAAAAAATTACATTAATAAAAGCCTATTCTATAAATTCATCCGTTCCTGAAGTTTACGTGAATAAATAGAAACATACAATCTTATGAAAATAGTTCGCAAATTGGAATGAGAAATTTCACAAATTGCTCATAAAAGCTTCAATATTTGTATTTAGAAAAAAAAAGACAAAAATGCATGCAAAACTGCGCAGTCTGGTAACGATTTACTGATGGTATTGGCGATATGAAATGTTGGGAACCATTCGGTATTTTCTGTACGGATCGTGAAGTTGAACATACAGTACCTTCTTGTCTATGGCTCAATCTTTATACAATAAAAATGTAAATGTAGTTAATCTCACTTAAATCAAGAATGGCTAACTTTCGACTTTATTTTATTTAATTTAGCTTAAGTTTAGATAAAATATTGCAGAAATATATTTTGGTGATATAAAGTTATTACTTCGCTGAGCGAGTGAGAGAGACCCTTCGATTTACGCATAAGCGGCGTCAAAAGCCGGCAACACAACTAAGCGCGGATAGCGCCACTGTTGTCCACGGACAACGGATCTCTTACTATAGAGGAGACCCGCCTGCATCGTTACTTATTTATCAATAAAAAAAATCAAGTTTTAAATAATAAACATAGCATACGGATCTCCGTATAGCAGTAATTTAACAAGAGAAAAATTGATTTAATTCAATTTAAATTGTTGGAATTTTCATTTAATTATACATGTATGTATTAATATTTTATTTTGATGGTATATTTATGATATGCATGGTGTAACAAAGTATGTATTACCAAATTAAATTCCAAGGTATCGAAGGCGAAGAGCATAAAACAAATCTCCGAAGTATAATGGTACACATTGAAGGGACGTACCTTCGTCTGCGCCCAGATTGAATGGAGCATTTTAGGTAATTGAAAAAACTCTACTTCTCTTGATTGGTATTGATTTTTATTGGTCTATAATAAATAAGCAGACCGTAAAACTTTAAGGTACATTTTTAATGTTTCTTTACACAGTAAAAGGTAAGATAAGTGTTTAAATACATGTTCAGGCAAGATGAAACACAGTGCAAGCCCCTTTGGAAGGAAGGAAGCCCCCACAGGAAGATACTCAAGTTGGTAAGGCATGTCTGATGTGGGCTTTTTACTTATACTATTAAATTTTAATTGTTTTTAAATTAATCTTTTTCTGATTCCACAGATTCGAACCCAGTACCAGTGTTAAACTTCAAGATATATATAAAATTTGTAAAAACATAAATTTAAGTGTTTGTTGCCATCAAGACTACTGATTCAAAGTAATAAATATCTTAATTTGAAAACGGAGCCAAGCGAGTAGGAGGCTTACCTAGGATAATTCGTCCACCGCCCATGGGATTGGTACACCTGCTGGATATCGGGTGCTTTGCCGTGCTTGGCCTTTAAGGCCTGTTAGGGTTCATAATTGGAGCCGATATCTGGCTTACGAAGGAGAACAGATCTGCTGGGACACTAGTAAGTAAATATTTATGACATGTTCTATTCAATCTGAGTCACAATCGCATGTAAATTTGACTCCAACGGTGCATGAAACTACTTCGCTATTGTGTACGAATTTCAATAAAAAAATGATATTTCTATACTAGCTGGCTTGTAGGTGATTTCATTGACTGTCCTAAAATAATCAATTTAAATCATATATTTAAAAAAAATCAAATGATAAAATAAAAGAGTTCTTCAGCGATATTGTCGCTTAAATTCTTCGGTTAATACAAGCTATAATAGTTAAAATAGTTTTTCTTAATTACAAATAAATCTTTCTAACAATATAATAGAATAAGATATATTTAATTATTCATAATACTACCAAATTTGCCAAATCGCATAGCGGAATAAACATATTAAATCCGAGCGTATTCAAAAGCAATTGCTTCCGCCCATTGGAGCTAAGACGCTCACGGAACTCAACACATCGACTCGGCTGAGACAACTAAGACAAGCCAGCAATTACCAACAACGACATTACAGTACTACAGAGCTATTTGCAAATATTGAATATCGTCTCAAGTGCAAGGTACACTTCCAGACGCCGTACGACCATAGGATAAACGTAACAGCTACATACAGGACTTTTTCGTTTGATGCAATCGGTAATATTTTTTTTATTTTTCTATAGCGGACAACGGAGCCGGTAAGTCTCCTATATGGTAAGAAAACACCGCCACCCATGAATAACCGCGTCACAGCCCACGCTTGTTTTGTTTCCGCCGCGGCTTTTCACGCCGCTTAAGCGGCATTTTTAAGAGATCTCACTCACTCTGCGAAACACACTACAAGTACCGTTTCACTTCGGACGATTCGGCCCAATTAGTGCGTCAGCATATGCTTCAGAATGGCTCTCAAATGACTATGATTGGTATTTTGATATGGTTCTCTAGAAGCGCACCGATGAACTTCCTGACTATTTACCTCCCAAAATGAATAAAAAATCAACCATAGATATTTTAAAACTAAAGATTTCACTATTACAATGTCTTACATAAAAATTATAGATGATAAGATAATATGAAATATTGCACTGTTAAGTAAGCAATTATATAAGTTTGAATGCTTAGACTAATATTATATTTTAGTCAATAAAGGTGTTTTCTTAAACAAATGATTTAGCTTTTCCTTTTTGTCTGTGTCAATGCCTTAGAATTTTGAAGTAATACAAATTCTTAGATACTATTTGCAGTCTCCCATCGCATACAAATATTATTTTTAAACTAGTATGCAGACAAAATAAGATAATTTTCATTTTGAATTAAATGTTTTTGTTCTTATGTTATTTTATAATATCTCAACTTACTTTTGAGTCACGCTAACAAAATTTATCCATAAAAATAGTAACGAAATCGAAAAATTTTCTAAGAGAAAAACTTGACAACGGCTCGAAAATTCTCGTTTAACCCTGGAAGAGCCATGCTGAAGCATAGGCGGACGCACTAATTGAACCGGCTCTTGCAAAGTTTTAGCACGGGCTTATAGAATACTCAGCGTAATATGGTAGGTGTAATTGACAAGATGCTCCTACTGTGTTTCGCTCAGTGAATTAGGATATCGGAGGACCTTAAAAATGCTGCTTAAGTGGCGTAAAAAGCCGTCAACTCAACCAATACGCGGGCTATGGTGCGGTTGACCATGGGCGGCGGTCTTTTCTTACCATATGGGAGACCCATCAGCTCCGTTGTCCGTTATACTATGTATGTAAAAATAATAATAAACTAAAGTATATCTCACTTGAACTCTGGTTATATTTTTAATCGATTCTCTGTCTTTTTTTTGTAATTATGACATTGGCAAAATGGTGACCACTACTCATAGAAACAAAAAGAATTATTTTTATAATCACAGAATACTCAGCGTGAAACGGTTCTTGTACTGTGTTTCGCAGAGTGAATCAAGTAATCGGAGGCCCTTAAAAGTGCCGCTTGAACGGCATAAAATGCCAGCTACACAACCAATGCGCGGGCTTTGGCGAGGTTGTTCATGGGCGGTGGTGTTCTCTTAACCATAAAGGAGACCAACCTGCTCGGTTGTCTGCTATAGAATAAAAAATATATATATAAATAATATAGGTTAAAGGTATATAAGGATACAAGATCCGTATTATTTCATTAACGTAGAAAGAAATACTTGAAAGACGAAAGAGTAATTAGAAGTGTTTTTCAACTGAGAAAGTAATTTCTCGGCTCGCCGGTCCCAAAACATTGGGGAAACAACGGGATAACATGAAACGATCTAAATACGATTCGATTAAAAATCTTCAACTTTCGCTGGAGCTAATAAAAAGGCAGTTTATACGAACATCATTGACCAAAGACTGTAACTGACAATGGAAGTGGATCTGCAATATGGTAAGTTAAAACCGCCGCCCATGGAAAACAACGCTAAAGTCCGCGCTAGTTGTGTTACCAGCTTTTTACGCCGCTTAAGTTGCATGATTTCAAAAGCCTCCGATAATATCACTCACGCAACAAAACGCAGTAGATAGGTACAAGTACCGTATCACGCTGAGTTTTTTATGCTCTGGATGTTGTTTATGATATATCGGATAACGGAGCAGGTGGGTCTCCTATATGGTAAGAGAAAACCGCCACACGTGGACAACCGCAGCACCGTCCGCGCAATGATAGTATTGCCGGCTTTTTACGCCATTCTTAAAGGACTTCGATATCTTCATTAGCCCACGAAAACACAATAGAAGCAACTGTTTTAGTACAGCTACCATTTCACGCTGAGTATATTGTGATCCCTTGGTATAACTTCTGACGAGTCGGCACAATTAATGCGTTAGTTTATGCTGCATAATGGCTTTCCCACGGGTGATGTTAAATTCAGATATTAATTTAAGGAAAATAAAAATATTCTAAACTACAAAAATATATTAAACGATTACATCCTTACAACATATAAAAAAACATTCTAATAATATAAATACAGTAACAGCAATTAAAAATTAACCAGCGATTTATAAAATTACAAAACCAAAAAGTAATATTGAAATTTTCAAAAAATATAAGCTTCTACAAATCTAAAATTTTATAAAAACATTCTTGTACAAAAAGCTTTGAAATATCTCCAGCCCTAAAGATTCATTTGGCATTTCAATTTCGTCTTAATCAAAAGGATTGTTTACTGTAAATATTGAGATTCAAAGTTAAGTGGAAGGTCCAGTAAGGGCAGTCTTCCTCCAATGCTCGAGCACAAACAGAACGGATCGCTTTGAAAATTTATCCCTTTTCAATAACAATATTTATTGTGTATCGATTCTTACGAAATAATTCCGTATTTTTGTTTCAGCAATTTTTAGTTTTTGGAAGGAGTTGAAACTGGCCGGACTAGTGTCTTAACACCGTCGCATCCGTGCGAGAGTCGTGCACACTATTTGGGCCGGCTGGTTCGAAGTTAAACCATGTAAAATTTAAAATATTACTACTGTGAAATACTTGTATTGTATTCGCTGAGTGAAACTATCACTTAAGAGGCGTAAAAAACCGGTGACACAGCAAACGCGGTTTGTCATGGGCGAGGGTGATCTCTTACCGCAGTTATCGTCTACTCCACTGAAAGCTATAGGTACCATAAAAAGAAACTATTACGCAGGTTTTATTTTTATTCAATAGCGGACAACGGAATAGGTGGGTCTCCTATATGGTATGAGAACACCGCCGCCCATTAACGACCGCGCCACAGTCCGCGCAATAATAGTGTTGGCGGCTTTTTACGCCGCTTAAGCGGACTTTTAAGGGCCTCCGATATCCCTCTGCGAAACACAGTACTAATACCGTTTGACGCTGAGTATTCTGTGAGCTCGTTGTATAATTTCGGACGATTGGCCCAATTAGTGCGTCAGCATATGTTTCAGAATGGCTCTCCTACGAGTGGAAACCACGAGTTTACCAGGGTTTTTGCATATAAAGTTTTTCAGGATATCAAAAGCTTATAATTATACTGGAAGCACACCTAATAGAATTTGCAATTGTAATTAATCGTAAGACGAGCCACTGACCGCCTCTAGTTATAAAGGAGATTTGCATCTTGATGTTTTAGCGGAAGGAATACTAATTCACTCGGACTTGGGACGTTTTTGAAATTTGAATTATATACTTAGAGTAAACTTTACGGTATCAACTACATTTAATAAAGTATACTTAACATTTTCTATATTTATAAACGGTGGCAAACAAGCAGGAGGCTCATCCATAGATGACTCCGGCTATGGTCCTACGGCTCCTGCAGAGCTGCGGCTGCGTTGCCGGCCTTAACAACTTTCATTATCATCTAATACAAAGCTTTGATGCACTTCGATGATTTGCCGACAACTCAGCAAGCATTAACTGAAACGCAGTTGCCCATGGGCCGTGATCTAATACCATAGAGAAGACCCGCCTGCTCCGTTACCCGCAATAATATAAGGATATCAACTACCTACTAAATTTCATTAAAACCTGTTCAGCCTTTACTGAGTTAATCAAACCTACGTATTTTAAAAATATAGACTGAACTAAAGTCCCGTAAAGGCAAAATTGTAGTGTGAATTTGTACGAGTGAATATTGTTTACGAGTTGGGAGTAGCAAATAGAGAACCGCTGTTTAATATTCTTATAACAGTGCATTATATTTGAATAGCTACGTGGTAATTTCGAGTAGGTACCTACAGCAGAACCGATTTTTTTATTCAATAGAGGACAATGGAGCAGGTGGGTCTTCTATATGGTAAGAGAACGTGAACGCGCCACACACGCATTGCTTTTTACACCGCTTAAGCGGTACTCTAAAGGGCCTCCGATATCCTTACTGAATCTGCGAAACACATTACAAGTACCGTTTCTCACTGAGTATTCTGTTCGCCCGTGGTAACACTTTAGATGAGCCGGCTCAATTAGTGCGTCAGCATAGCTCTCCCACTGGTGACAGCCACTTCGCTTATTCTATTTTTTATATTTATCGAGATACAATTTTTCCCGTCTGTCTCCGCTGAGTGAATGAGGATATTGGAGGCCCTTAAAAATACATCTTAAGCTGCGTAAAAAGCCGGTAACACCACCAATGCGCGGATTGTGACGTGCATGTCCATGGGCGACGGTGTTCTCTTTCCATATAGGAGACTCACCTTCTCCGTTGTCCGCTTTAACGTAAAAGAAAAAATAGATTACAGATGAAAGGCAGCAGTTGTCTGAATTTTGTATAATGTATTCATAATATACAAAATTCAGAGGCAGTGCAAAGCGAACAGCATTTAATGGTACGTATTAAAACAAAACGGTCGTATTAAAGAACGTTTTGCATCGACTATAATGTGAAACCTGCAACTGTACGGTAGAATTGCATATGCAAATTGTCATGTGCATATTATATTTTATTATTTCCGCTTTTAGTAAAAGCTAAGCCTTTCAAGCTAATACCATGACTTTGTCTGCGTAGTTATTATAAAATAACAGGTTATTATAATGAACTCAATTTTTACAGACAATTCGAGCATGTTGAAGAAATAAAACATTTTATGGTATAACGAGCAATGGAGCAGATGAGTCTTCTCTATGATTAGAGATTAAAGTCGCCCATGGACAACCGCGCCAGAATTTATGCTTTGGTTGAGTTATCGGCTTTTTACGCCATTTAAGCGGTATAGTTTCAAGTGCTTTCGTTATCCAAATATTGCTTCACGCTGGTTTTCTGTGAGCCGGTCAAAGTAGTGTGTCTATTTGCTTCAGCATGGCTATCCTAGAGGCAAGACCTTCCAAAAACCGAATAAATTGTTTTAGCCTCTTAGCTTAATGGTTTTAAAAATGTACCATGAAGCGGGAGGTAACGGGTTCGAATCACGGGCCGAATAATTTTAATTTGATTTATAATATATGCGGTCTTTGTAAGGCCTTGACAGTGGCCGGGCGAATATCTTAATGTTTTCGCATCTGTGGGAGATCCATGCTGAAGCATATGCTAACGCATTAATCTGGCCGGGTCGTCCGAAAGTCGGAAAACGGGCTATATATACCGTATTGTACTGTGTTTCTCAGAGTGAGTGAGGATATCGGGGTCCCTTAAAAATGCCGCTTAAGCGGTGTAAAATCTAGCAAGACAACCAATGGGCGGACTATGGTGCGGTAGTTTGTGTGGTGGACACCATATAGGAAACTCACCTACTCCATTATCCGCTACAGAATAAAAAAAACAATAAATTTTTATCCGGACCGGGGATCGAACCTGATACCTCTCGCTTTGTGGTATACTTATAAGACCACTTAGCCACAAGGCGTAAAGATTTAAATACTTTTTTATGCAATATTAATTTCAATTTTTGTTTTAAAAAAGTGACAATTGAGTCTCTTTACTTGTTTTATAATACGTATTGACTTGAAAGCTATTTTTAAATCGGGATAGTCTATAATAGCGCCCATGGTCAACTAAATTCATATTAATTAACACAATAAAATACAAGGATTCTATGATTGTAAGATATCACCGTCGCCTATGTGCAACCGCATTACCCTGCGCTTTGATTACGATGCCGACTGCTTAAGTAAGCGAAATTGTTTGACCAATCACTCAGCAAAGCACAGTATTGAAGGACTCATATAACTTCCATTTCTTTAATAAAATAATAAGATACATACCAAACAATCTTAATATTCACATTATAAGCATTGAATTGAATATCGCTTCAATTCTACTTGATTAGAAATCGCGAAGGCTTTACAAATCGCAATGAATTTACGATTGAATCGGCTTAACATATAATGCCGCTTAGAAATTTCCGTTCCTACCTTAGTTTAACATTACACACTCGAGACATGAATTTGAAACATATTAAACATTCAATGATGTTTAATATTATAACTTAAAATGTTAAAACTATTGTGTACATACTAACTGTATTAGTAGTATATATTTTTGTATAGTTTTGGGACAACGGAACAGGTGGGTCTCCTATATGGTAAGAGAAAACCGCCGCACATGGACAACCGCGCCACAATTCGCACTTTGGTTATAATCTTACGAACAAAAAGATAAAATTGGCAGAGTCGTGTTGAAGCAAGTGCTAACTGATAGGCCAGGCTCGTTTGAAGACGCTACCGTCGTACTACGGGCTCAAAGATTACTCAGCGTGAAACTGTACTTGTAGTGTGTTTCGCTGAGTGAGTGAATCGGAGAACCGTGAGAGTACGCCGCTTAAACGGCGTTAAAAGCCGATAACTCAGCAAGCGAGGACTGTAGCGTGGGTTAATGTGTAGGGGTGTTTTCTTAGCATATATGAGACAAAACTGCTCAGTTGTCGGCTATCCGCTATTGGCTAAACCATTAAAAATGTCAAGAAACTCCGAACGTGTCAGTACTTGCTCTTTGCCAGGAGCTATTTATCCTAATTGTGGTGGAAGGATGGCATTGAAAGCGAGCAATACATAAATCGTATCACGCCTTAAACAATGTTAACAATGTCAGTCGGCCCCCGACTAGCGCTCGGTAATAAGACGGCGAGTTGACTCAGTAGGTACATGCTTGTTTGCTAAACGCGGTTCTATGTTAATACACATTCCTTAACGGCCAGTTACGAATAACTGTTATCCAGCGCTGAATAATTTTAAGGAAGACATCTCTGGACTTTAACCATTTGACTCTGGCAAATGTTGTTTTGCTCTATACGTATTTAAAGTATCAATTCCTGTATAAATTGTGCGGGCAGGTGCTAGAAAGTTGAAAATTTTGTTTTTTTTAATGCTGATTGTTAATACAAGGAGAATTTCTTTGAAGTTTAAATTAATTATAACTCTTCTCATAATTTGAAACTAAAGATATAACTTTTCTGTTAACTTGAAATTAAAGATAACTCTTTTATTGATATTATATTTTAATTAAACTCTTTTATAAACTTGAAATTAAGCATAAAACTCCTCTATAGATTTTAATACAGAGATAAAACTTATGATTTGAAAATAAATGTATAACTTTTCAGTTAATTTGAAATTAAAGATAACTCTTTTATTGATATTAAATTTTAATTAAACTCTTTTACTATCTTGAAATTAACAATAAAACTCTACAATTAAGTTGTTATTAATAATAAAACTATTCTATAAACTTTAATTTAAACAACATTTCAAAACTCCAATAGGAAAATTACCTCATCGTTGTATAAATAATTTAAACCCCGCCTTACGTATTGCATTGCTAAATATTCTATGAAGCGAGCGTCAATCAATAGTTATATTAATGTCTTGAGGGATACTACCTGCTAAATACCTGGTTCATTCTGTCGTTTTAATATTTAATTAATTGATATGCTGGTAACGGTATAATGTTTAGTAGCGGCGTGATTTGAAGGCTTTGCCAACTGTCAAATGGACTTTAAGCGGACTCCTATATCATAAGAGAACACTGCGGCCCATGGATTACCGAGCCACAGTCCAGGCATTGGTTGTGTTGCCGGCTTTTTACCCCACTTAAGCGGCATTTGAAGGGCCGCCGATATCCTCACTCACCCAGCAAACCACCTAATCTTACTAACTTTACTAAAACGTTTTCTCTTAGAGATTCGAAGACGAGACGTACCTGCTAAATATGGAAATGCATTAACCACCAGTCCAAGGAGTTTGACATAAACACAGCCATAAAATAAACATACAATTTAAAATACATATGCAAAATACAAGAAAGCAAATATATTGAATATTTTATTACACATTCGGCCCGATGTCTTTATAGTGTGTCCCATACAAAATCTTGTTTCTAACGTTTCCATTATTTATTATTATAATTCTATTATTTATCGGAAATGATTGAATTTCCATATTCTTGTCAAATAGAATTCTGTATTGTCTGTTGAATCGATGGCTATTGCAAATACTAAAATTCAACTACCTTTGCTGAGTGTTATTAGGAAATGTTTTTCAACCTTCACTCAATCAGAAAATTTTAAGTCATTCATAATAAAATAAAATT
Source organism: Delias oraia (assembly GCA_018230265.1). Classification (NCBI taxonomy): domain Eukaryota; kingdom Metazoa; phylum Arthropoda; class Insecta; order Lepidoptera; family Pieridae; genus Delias; species Delias oraia. Next base: position 17,503 of record DWCF01000559.1, on the reverse strand, counting down.
TCAATGAAATATCCTTTTAAACTAATAAAGTTATGTGATTTACTGACATTTTAAATGCTGAAGCATATTCTGACGCACTATTATATATCTCGTGCAGAATATTACCACGGACTCAAAGAATATGCGTGAAACACTCGATTTTGCTTAGTGACGAGACCAACCAAGTTATATCGGACAACCAGCGAAAACAGCTGACAACATAACCAAACCCCTGTATGCGACGTTGTCGTTCATGAGCCTTGAACACTTAATATCACGCTGTCCGCGATAAAATATAAGATGAAATAATCAACTACCCTCATATACAGAGACAAAATTCTAAGCAAAAAGTAAAAAGAGTTTAAACTTATGATTATTTAAGAGTAAACTAATTGTTTGAATAATTGTAATTTGTATAATATAAAAGAAAGAATTTATGGACGACATATGAAAATACAAAAATTATCTCAGACTTGGAACATTAGTTAGCAGGTATGGAAATATTCTTGCAAAACATGTTAGCACTATATATTTATTGTATCAAAAATACCACATTTTATTGCAAATCAAGATATTATTATTGAAAACATATAACTGTTTGTAAGATGACCGTGCCGTTTCTTCAGAATCAAACCGTGTTTCAAATGATTTATAAGACTTATTGCGTGGTTAAGTGCTTTGTATCATTATAATAATCATCGTATAACCTTAGAAGGCAGCAGAAGATAACGTATCTTGATCAAAACGCAGGCTCATTGTGTTGCTAATCTGATTGCGGAATGAGAGCAATACAACTCAATCTGCGCGTGAGTTCGGCTTTTAAGTTACTAGCTGCACCACGTTGCTTGCCATATAAACCATATAAATAATAATGTTAGATATAGCCATCATGAAGCAAAACACAATTATAATATATCTTCTCATCGTTAAGGCAGCGTGCGTAAGAAACAAACCAATACTACTGTTAATCTTAAAAAAAGGCGTACATATCCCTAAAAGGCCGCACCACACCCCACACCCCCACACCCCCACAACACACAACCAAATTAATAACATGGGCTCACAGAATACCAGCGTGAAACAACTTGTACTGTATTATAAACAATACCGTTAAAGTGGCGTAAGAAGCCGTCAACACAACCAAAGCGTGGATTATGGCGAATTTATCCAATACCCATGGGCGACGATGATCTCTTTCCATAGAGAAAAAAATAAAAATAAGGGGTTTATTTTCTTAGGTTGAAAACTAGTCTCACACGAATTAATTTTATGTTTTCCATTTAAAAGATATACCAAATCACGAAGCACAACTCGTAAAGTTCATATGAGGTTTTTGTTGTGCCTCTTGTTTAAAAAAAAACTACTTTTCTTAATTATATCTCTGAGGCTTCGTTCTTTCCCTTCATTAAGTGAACGTTAACGATATTGTAAGAGTAACGTATGTTCCATATTCCCTGTCACCTCTTACAGCTTAAACCACTCAACCGCCACCCACGCATAACCAAACTTACAAGGAGTTAAATGCAAAATGTCTTCTTTCAATGCCATACCGATACATGTTTACTGCTATAACACCATCTTATTTTATCAGATAAGTACTGTACAATCCGTGCGCCAATGTTAAGCAGCGCTCGGTAGAGCAATATTTCAGATTTTGCGATATTGAAGGTTCAATCATTTTAGTTTGCAATGGAATTTATGGTCTTTAGTAAGATTGTTATATTGTAATATTCTAAACTCTATTCAAGTCAATACGTAGACGTGGCATGTGCTAAATTAATGTATAAATCTTTATTTTTCTTATGTTAAGACAATCAGGGGATATTTTTTAAAAGCATATTGTTTGTCGATTAGTGAACAAAACTTGAAGTACTTACCCACATATATAGACTCCATGGTTAAGACTCCATGTCAACCTTGAAGATTTTTATTTCACTGAACCACTTTTTTTAGTCTATAGCGGTGCAGGTAGTCTCCTATATGGTAAGAACACTGCCAAATGTCCGGGCATTGGTTATCTTGCCGGTTTTTTACGCCGTTTAAGCGGCACTTAAAGGCCTCCGATATCCTCACTCACTCTGCGAAACACAGTACAAGTGCCATTTCACGCTGAGTATTCTGTGAGCCCGTGGTATCACTTCGGACGAGCCGGCCAATTAGTGCGTCAGCATATGCTTCAGTATGGCTCCCACGAGAGCGACATTATTAAGACACTGGCCCAGCCACTATCAAGCCCTCACAGAGACCGAATAATTTATAAATTAAATTATAATTTATAATTGTCCGGACCGGGATTCGAATCCGATACCTCTCGCTTCATGGTAAGTTATAAAACCATTAAGCTACGAGGCTCTCACACTTAACAGCGTAAGACGCTAAGGAAATTTTTAAACTCACAAACACGACACAGCCAATGCGCGGACATTGGCGCATTTAAAAAAAATATGGCGGACCAGACAAAAGATTAAAAACAATAATTAAACGTTGACGTTTTACTAACGTTAAAGTATAATAAAAACCACAATCGATTTCATAATATGACATTTGACAATTAGGAGAGTGACGAATATAGGAAATGTTTATTTATTTGACATTTGACAAGAGAAGACATTGCACAGACTAATTTTAAAGGAACATAGGTTGTATAACCAATTTTACATCTGCATATCACTTTAATAGTATCAGCATTAACATATTCAGTTACTTGGTAATAATTTCTAATTACAACGGTTAATAATCATAAAATAACAGTATTAGTGGTAGAAACGGCATTCCAGCTACCGACACTTGAAGGCGATAAATGCTTAATCAATTTGAGAATAACACCACAGCATTACTCCTTGTTGGTGACTTAGATTATGCTAAATTCACTGCCATAAACTACAAGCGATAGAGCATAGAACTTTGATTTTTAATTCTACATAAAGTATATATATATAAAAGCTTAATAACACTATGCGAGTCTTATAAAACGTTTTTTAGTTTAGATAATGCATTTTTTTAATTCGCGTTCATGCGTGCCAGCATATGCGGTCCACCCATATACACCTTGAGTCCCATGAACTATCATACCGCCATGGATCATGGACAAGCGTTGCTGGGCTGTTAAAAACAAGAAATCAATTGGTTAAAAAATGATGTGCTCTTTGTTAATCCTGCCATCTACGCAAATTTCGCGGTGAAACGTAGTGCACCTTTCTCATTAAACTGTTAATCGTATATAAAACCTTTTAAAATATAAATATTCACAAATGATTAAGATTATATTTAAAATAAGTTGTTCAGATTATAACTTGGACCCCTAAATTGGCAATTGTTAGGTGATAATAATGAGTTATGGCTTCGTATGTTGATTGTGCTCCCTGCTATAAATGCAGCTCGCTACATTGTTCAGTTTAGAGAAAATCACTAATTGATATATTTTTGATAAAGCTTGTAAGAGCCTCGTAGCTAAATGATTTTATAAGGCTACAATGAAGCGAGCGGTATCGGGTTTGAATCCCAGTCCGGATAAATTTATCATTTATGCGGTCTCTGGAAGAACTTGACAGAGGACGAGCGAGTGTTTTAATACTGTGGCTCCCGTGGACGTGCCACGCTGAAGCATATGCTGACATAATTGGGCCCGGCCATCCGAAGTGATACCACGGGCACACAGAATACTCAGTGGAAATTATAGTTGTACTTGAAACGGTACCTCTACTATATTTGGCTGAGTGAGTGAGGATAACGGAGGCCCTTAAAATGCTGCTTAAACGACGTAAAAATCCGTCAACACAACCATCCGTCTCCGTATGTACTTGAGGGATGATAGCGTGTAGTCGGCGCTTCGGCGCTTCGGCGCATCAGCGGGATATAATGGTGATAAATCGCCAAAGGGCACCCTAAAGTACCCATATTTTAATTTTATTTGTTTTTATAGAGCAATACTAGTTAATCGCTCTCCAAATTATTTTTACTAATTATTTAATACAATATGATTATATATATGTCTTAATATGATTTGTACTCTTTCAGGGGGCACTGTAAAAGGCTTTCAAAGGCTCCCCAACCGCAGCTTATGTTAAATACTGTGCATTTGCGGCACCCCACGCTAAGTGCACAGTGTTAAAACAAATTGTTACTAATCATAGATAAACGAAACGATTCAAATTCGTTTCATTTGCTTTGGACTTTATACAGTCCGTTTTCATGCTCTTTATTAATTTTAATTAAATGATTGTATAAGATTATGTTAAAGTTTTATTCACTTGTAAGATACTGAGACGTATGCCAGGCTCGATTTCTGGTTAGAATACGATTTTTATTTAATTATAAATTGTTTTTAGTTTGGAGGAGCTTAACAGTAGCTGGGTATTTTTTTTATCGTAAGGAAGACAACTGAGCAGGTGGATCTCCTGTATGGTAAGAGAACACCGCAGCGCATGAACAACCGCGCTATGGCGCGGTTGTTCATGCGTACTATGGTACGCGCATAGGTTGTATTGCTAGATGTTTCCGCCGCTTACACAGCATTTTTAAAGGTCACCGATATCTTCACTCACTTAGCAAAACACAGTAGAAGTACCGTTTCAAGTACAGCTACTCTTTCACGTTGAGTATTCTGTGAGCCCGTGGTATCGTATCAAACGAGTCTTCCAATTAGTGCATCTATCACTGACTAGCATGGCTCTCCCATAGGTGCCACAAATTTAAGACACTCGCCCGACCAGTCAATCCCTTTCAGAGACCAAACAAAAGTTATGAATTAAATTATAGTTATTATTTCCGTACCTGGATTCGTCCCCGATACGTCGTCTTTCATGGTGGATCTATTAAGCCATTTAGCAACGAGGCTCTCAAAATATCGAACATATAGGTGTGCATAGAAAGAAGATCACTTGTCCTAGATGAGCCTCCGGCTCATTTGCTTCCGTTTTCGTACAAATTTAACATTCTGGATTCGGTAGATGGATATACGAACAAGCACCCGTCTGGCATAAAAAACTAGTCAAACACTAAAAAAGCGGGAAAGCGCTGAATTCCGTTTAACGGCACGCGCCAGATTAAATTGATCCGCGTATAATCCGACGCTAAGTAGCTTAGTTACGCGGATCTAATGCGAGTTTATTTATGGCAATGCTACAATCCCTTACATGTTTTTCTATGATCAGGTGTAATATGAAGCATATGTTGATGAACCGATTCGGTCAGCTGGTCCAAAGGCATACCACGGGCTCACAGAATTCTCAGCCTGAATCGGTACTTGTACTGTTTTTCGCAGAGTGATTGAGGAGGCCCTTAAAAGTGGCGTAAAAAGCCGATTACACAACAGTTGTTCATGGGCGGCGGTATTCTCTCACCTTACAGGAGACCTACCAGCTCCGTTGTCTAAGCCTAAGCCCTGTTTGTAGCGGCCTGAAGGTGGATTTTATAAAATAAAAAAAATAATCAATTAACACTATCAAGTTTACATTCATAAAGATACAAAGTAGATTAAAAAAAATGATTATTTTTTTATATTTCATTTTCGCTTTGAAGCATCATACGTTAAGGAATGCATACATATGAGGGGCATATGAGGGGCGAGGCCTCTGGCTTCGCAAGGCTTAGGCGGTGGCCGCCATCGCCTACGCCTTACGCCGCGCCGCCTCTGCATAAATGCTAATAATAAATAGCTAATCTGATTTTTTGCTGTTTATTTTATTAGGGGTCCGTGAAAACAATCCTTGAATCCCTAGGGGTCCGTGGCTGATATGGGTTGGGGATCGCTGGTGTGAGTATAGGCAAAGACTACGAGGCTTATACACAATTTCCTACATCGCTCTGTCCAATGGGATCCCAATATCGGCAGAGCCATTCAATATTCAGACACATAACGAGGTACAGGTAAGAGGCGGGTCGGATGTTCAATTTAGTCGCGTGATGATTCCTTCCACTTGCGTCCTATCGTCTCCACCTTCTTTTTCCAAAAGAATCGCTCTAAAATGTACTAAAAGTAAAAAATACACTTGACCTGCAAATAGTCACTTTTTCATACAATTTATAAAAGTTTTGTGAGCCCGTGGGAGATTCATGAATTCATTGGGAGATTGTACCGGAAAAAGCAGAGTGGGACGTCCCGCCACACGATGGAACGAAACGATCTCATGAAGCTCGCGGGCAACCGCTGGATCCAGATCGCTCAAGATCGCAACAGGTGGGCGTCTTTGGGGGAGGCCTACGTCCAGCAGTGGACTTGAATAGGCTGATGATGAGGGAGATTCATACTGAAGCATATGCTGACGCACAGCACACTAATTGGGCGGGCTCGTCTGAAGTGATACCACGAGCTCATAGAATACTCAGCGTGAAACGGTACTTGTTGTACTGTATTTCTCAAAGTGAATGAGAATATCGGAGGCTCCTAAAAATGTCGCTTAAGTGGCGTAAAAAGACTGCAACACAATCAATGCGCGGACTGTGGCGCGGTTGTCCATGGGCGGCGGTGTTCTCTAACTATATAGAAGACCCACCTGTTCCGTTGCCCGCTATACCATAAAAATACTATAATATTATAAAAAGCTGAAGTTTGTGTGTTTGTGACATTGTAGGGTACTCAGGGTGTACTTAAAAACTACAAATACTGGCACAAACTAAAAATACCCATTCCCATATAAAACCCACAGTTTTTAATTTATGAAAGTATATATGAATTGTAAATTTATAAAAATACTATTTCAGCCCTACAGTCAATTTTATACTTGGTAAGTAAGTAAAGTAAATATTATTAATATTCTGGCTATAAGCAGAATACACCATCGAGCTATTCCGTGTAGACGACTAAACAAAGACAACGCATGCGTTTCTCCTATATTAATGATGTGTCTGCGGCTGATATCTCTCCCTCCATTTGGTGTATGGCTACTTAAGTTCCCAAAACAAAATATATTCAGATAAGACCAAGTAAATAGTAAATACCTAATTTTTCTAATTTTTAGTAACAAAGCGGCAAGCGTCCCCCTCATGATAAGAGATCAACGCCCATGAGCAGTCACACATATAAGTTTTTGTAGTAGATTAAGTGGATATAATGAAACTATATCCTCATTCACCTAAATAATCTCAGTATTTAACAAATTCACGCTGATATTCTGTGAAACTTTACTTTGATATAGAAATGTATATACACGGGAACCTCGTGGCTAAATGATCTTATAAACCTAACAAGAAGGTATCGGCTTCAATTCCCGGTCCGAAAAAAAAATTATTCGATCTTTGAAAGGGCTTAATAGAGGCCGTAATTATCCGCAGTCGAACCAAAGTAACTGACATTGCCCGACGTATTAGTAAGTTGAAATGGCAATGGGCTGGCACATCGCTCGACGAACCGACAACCGATGGAGCAGAAAGGTTCTCGAGTGGCGACCGCGTACCGGAAAACGAAGAATGGGACGTCGCACGATGGAAAGACGATCTAACGAGGGTCGCCGGCAACCGCTGGAAACAGATCTCTCAAGATAGGTGGGCGACTTTTTGGGAGGCCTATGTCCAGCAGTGGAATTGATAGGCTGATGATGATGATGAATAGTGGCCGGGCTTATCCAAAATGATGACAGGCTGACAGCATGCCAGCTTCAAACTAAACTAAAAGCTTGTATTGTGTTAAGTTGAGGGAGAATAGAAGAACCCCGTAAGTTATAGCAATTAAACTGGTAACGAAACCAAAAATGTTTTCCATGTCAGGCGGTTGTTCTTAATACCTTTAAAAATACATACGCTGGAAAATATTATTTAGGTTTGTATAAGGACATAGGCCTCTCCCTTGGACTTCCATGAATACCTGTCGGAGGCGACCTGCATCCAGCGTCTTCCAAGGGGGAGGCGTATGTCCAGCAGTAGTTGTCTTACGGCTGAAATGATGATGTATAAGGAAAATAGTATTAACATATAATAAAACATTTGTAGTGCATGTATGATACGTGGCAATACTCAGCCATTATTCAGCGTACGTCTAAGACTAGTCTAGACTGAGAAAAGCTTTGTTTTCGTAACGCGACGAATCGGTGGTTGGCGCATCGCCTAACAAATATTTTGGCACTTGACACCTCGCTCGCGGTTCTTATTTTACTAACCACTCAGCGTTCTAACGAAAGAGTTTTGTTATAATTTCAAGATTTATTTGTTCAGATTTATTTTATTTCTTTCACAGGAACACTAAATCGCGGATTACAATTGAAGGTACGAAGGAAGTAAGATAATGTCTTATAATTTTTTTTGAAAATAAGAAAGCTAACGAAGGGGATAACTGTTTTTGAAGGTCTCCAAGCCATTGGTTTGGAAAATTTCTTAAAACGCTCAGTTATGGCACGAATAATTATCGAATACACAATACAAAGAAATTAACTAAGAATTTAAAGTACATATAATAAACATATAAAGATCGTATTGACAATTATTGCCAAATTACGCGTATCGCTTGTGTTTCCGGCTTTTAAGCAGTATAACTTGTTGGACGTCCGGTATCCTCACAGCGAGATACAGTACTCTGTCTCGCTGGTATTCTGTCAGCCCACTAAAGAGCCAATTAGTACGTACGGCTATCCCACGGAAAACGTTTGTGTTATGGAGATTGAGTTGCACTTTAAATTTACAAAAGAAACAAACTCCTAGACAAACATTAATCAAGCAATTTTCCAACATAAATTTTAAAACGCGACACGATTAAATTTATAATGAAAATGTAAAGAAACGGAAGGCTACTTCGGTCGGTTGTGAATTTTTTATGTGAAACAGGGAACCCCTTGGAAAAACACCACACTCGAGGAAAATGGCTAATAAAGGTTTGGTGTTGACGAAGTTTCTTCACTGTTTTCAATGGATGCGGTAGCTCTGAGTATGAGTAATTTATTTGTAATTTCTTTATTATAATGGGACAACGGAGTAATACTTTTGAGTCTAAAACACAACCGCCCATGGCTAACTCGACGCAATCCGTGCTTTGTTTGTGTGCTTGCTTTTAACGCAGTAAACTTATTGGGCGTCCAATGTGGTTCATTCTGTGAAGCACGGTTTAAGTACTTTGATGCTGGTAATATGTAGGACCGTGGTATCGCCCATTATTGCATAAGCATGTTTCTACATGACTCTCCCACAGGTAATACAATTTTATGATTCGTCCTGCCACTGTTAAGTACTTAGAATAAATATAATTTACAAATTAAATTGGCACGGACATGTACCTATTTCGTATGCCCTATGTAATTGTTCCTTAAAGTTAAGTTTAATACAATTAGGTCAGCATAGGTTTTGCCTAGCTACTACTGCACTTTATTTTTTATATAGGTACATTGTGTAATAGTGTGTGTTCCTAATAAATAAAGTTACCACATCCTAGTTTCTCGAGCTATGAACGCATAAGCATCTGCCAGTTCTCAGGGGCAGGCAAACTCACAGCACCGGCGATACCACGTCAAGACAAAGCACATACAACGTACAGTGGTTATTTCTCATTGAGAAATATTTACACCAAAGCTAGAGTATAAAGACATGTTATTATTAAAGTCCAATTTCTTTTACATTTTTATTAAAATAACAGCAAATCTAATATGAGTGAAGATTCACATCTGTTTTTACGATTTTAACCTCAAATGAATTATTACCAAGATCTTCAACATCATCATTATTTCAGCCGTAAGAGGTCCACTGCTGGACATAGGCGTCCCCCTTGGATTTCCATGATACCTGTAGGAGGCGACCTGCATCTAGCGTCTACCGGCAACCTTTATAAGGTCGTCTGTCCACCTTGAGGGTGAACGTCCCAGGCTGCGTTTGCCGGTCCGTGGTCTCCACTCTAACACTCTAACCAAGATCTTAAATTACCATAAATTTTTTAAGATATTAGAAAATAAAATAAAGAAATATTATTAGTTGTCTCAATCCACAATCAGAATTGCAAGTTTTCCACTAAAGTATTTCTCCACCGCGGTGCAGTTAACTCTGGTATAGCAAGCCTGAGGCTTTTAATTTACGTGCAATATTATAGTTGAAAATTTTATGACTATTTGATTAGGGACTTTGCTTGTGTAATTTCTATTTGGACTTACCGGCAAGACCTGCAATTTGCTAAGTGTCTGCTGTCTAGCTAACTCGGCTGTCATTCTCATGGAGCTGTTTTGCTGCAATTAATAGCATACACATTCTCTTTGTGTATGGTAATTAAAAAAATACGAAGTTAATAGAAATAATTATCCTAGGAAAGTGTGAGGCTTTAATTGACGACGAAGACGCATTAATTGGGGCGGCTCGTCCGAAGCGACTTAGACGGCGGCGTAAACGGCGTAAAAAGCAGGCGACACAACCAATGTGTGGATTGTGACGCGGTTATCAATGGGCGGCGGTGTTCTTTTACCATATAGGAGTTCCACCTGCTTCGTTGTCCGCTATATCAAAAAAACTGAATGTCAGTAATTTACTTTACACTGTATAAACTACAACCAAAATCCAAAAACCCGATTCTTTCAACAGAGAAAAAATAGCCGTTTATACCGCGAATAAAGATTGATGAGGAATCAATCGCGACCTGTCCCTTAGATAAAAGGAAGGTCCGCACAATCAATTTTAATCTGGGAATGCGTATACCGTTCTCGTTCCCACATGGGGTGATTCACGTATGTGTGATGGAGACGGTTAGATCAAGAAGGAATGTATCAGTTTTGATGTAGGTGCCATTACGATGACGCCAGCCTACTTTCGGAATTAAACCTAAGGAAGATTGAATGGGTCGTATAAGACAATGATGTTGCGTAAACGCTAATTAATTGAAGGCTTTAAAGGAATATTTTTTGATAGGAGATTAGCGCGTAACTAATGTCTTAAAAGATTGCATAGCAAAAATTGAATGTAATTGCCGTGATATAGAATGTTTATATTAGATGAAAATTAAATTATAATATTTTTATTTTAATGTGTTTTTGTAAATAAATGAGAAAGTAGTTACGTTTTTCCCTAAAGTTTGTCAAACTAAGCTTGATAATTTTTCCACCGACCATTCAATATCGTTTTTATTGAGTTTCTTTAATTTTATAATAAAGCATAAAATTAATCGATTTTTTTGCCTATAATTATCAGAAACGATCTTTAATTAAAAGCCACTAATACAACTTATCAGGACTATAGGCTCTTTCTTCCGTTACGTAACAGATACTATCCAACTAACAACTGTCAATTATCACCCTAAATTAGACAACGCATTCATACTTTATCACAAACATCAAAACACTTTCATCTTATTTACGAATACACTTTTATCCTAAATTTCAGACAACGCGACAACTGCCAATGAGCGACGCTATTTAAAAAAAACATCGAATTAACGTCACAAAGGGTGATACAATAACAATATATCTCAGTGAGATGCTGTAAACCTGTTATCTCGTTAACGGCACCGTAACGGCTCGGCTGCGCAACTTAAAGACCTTTAATTTGACGATTTATTTGTGCTCGTCATTAGCTATTTCGGCGCAAAGGGTATGCGCTGGCAGATATGGCAAAAGGGCAACGGTCTCGGACTGTATCGGTCCTAAAAATCTATTGAGACAGTTGTTTTGCTAATATTTATCAAGGGGGAGGCCTAGGTCCAGCAGTGGACGTTTTACGGCAGAAATGATGATGATCTAAATACAAAACAATTCTTAAACAATATTTTAACTTTTAGTTACCACAAATTGGATCTAAGTCGTGTTTCTTTGAAACTCGTCTAAACCATGAACAGGAGAATCGTTAAGTCGCTGTTCGTTTCATTTATTCTTTTAACGCAGTTTAATAATTCAATAAACTGAATTATTATGAGTTAATAATTGTTTACAAAAAAGTAAAATTTCGAAGAAAAGAACGGAACGTATGAACTGTCACATAGCATCTGTCTTCTGCGGTTAAATTTTTGTTTTGAATTTTAACTGAAGAAGTTGAGAGAGTCATTAGGTACTTCAAACCTAGTTGCACATTTTCAAAAGAAATTAATATAACTAACGAAACGGCAGACTCATTTCCATGGTGACTTTTATAGACATTTTATGGAAATAATGCAGAAGTCGTTGCCTATACGAAAATAAAAAAAATGACACAAATATGATCAAAAAGAAACATTTGGAATGGCTGAATATACAGAACAAGTGTAAACTCTTTTTGAATGGTAATATTAATTACAAGTTATTCGTTTTTCAAAGGTGGTTTTATGTTTTTATGTTGGTTGTATGAGATATTTTATTATTTTATATTTTAAGTGAAACTTGCACTGTTTAAGTAATAATTGAATCTGTCACAAAAGCACATATACTATATTTTTACATTTGCATATTTTCAAGGTATTTTTACAAAATTAAGTTTTATTTTAGACTGACTCCAAGATTTACTAATTGATTGCAAGAAATCTAAATTAAAAAAGAAAATATTTCAAAATAATAGCTATGTATGACTGCTATATTTAATAATAATAGTTATAGAAGTAAACAGGAACAGATTAGAAATAACTTTATTGAATATAACACAAGGTAATAAAGCACGTGAGGGAGCCATGCTGAAGCATATGCGGAAGCACTAATTGCGCCGGCTCGTCCGAAGTCATACCACGGGCTCACAGAATACTCAGCGTGAAATAGAAGTAGTACTGTGTTTCGGAGGCCCTTAAAAATACCGCTTAAGTAGCGTAAAAAGCCGGCAAAACAATGCGCGGACTTTAGCGCGGTTGTTCATAGGTGGCGGTGTTCTCTTACTATATAGGAGACCCACCTGCTCCGTTGTCTGCTTTACTATAAAAAAACAATGATGCTGTGGGTGGATTATAGCTTATAGCCAATTAATGTTAATAAGGTGTAATAGTATAGATGTCTTCTTTAGTGACAATTATTAATATTTTCTATTTTTGTTCTAGCTCCACTAAAGTCGTTTTATTTGGATCCAGCATGGAATTTTAAAAAAGTGAGATGTAATTAAAGGAGGAAGAATATAAAATAAAAATTGAGTTTCATAAAAAAATCGTAATAAATATAATAAAAAATAATAAAATCGTAATAATAATTTCATTTCATAAAAAAATAATTTCTAATTATTGTGAAATAGTTTGAGCGCTTTACTAAACTATTAAGACTTATTTTCCTGTAAAGACAATTTATCGTACGCTTCGGCGAATGCACGAGAATTGCTAATATAATTTGTATGAAGTACGATTTAATACGGATGACGCGTGAAACAAAAGATAGTTCATAGAAATGTACCGAGTAATGAATCGGTTCTCGGGCGCCGCACGCTGGAACTGAAGAATGAAGATTGCCGTGAGCACCGGATTTGACTTCTGACTTTGACTGTTTTGTTAGAGATCACCGCCACCTATGAATAATCGCGGCACAGTCCGCGCGTTTTACGCTGATGTGCTGTGAGCCCTTGGTATCACTTCGCACGAGCCGCCCAATTTGCGCGTCAGCATATGCTTCAGCATGACTCTCCCACGCGTTCGTCAGTATTAACACACTCGCCCTGCAACTGTCAAGCCCTTCCAGAGACCGAATAAAATATAAATTAAATTATAATTATTCGGACCCGCACTCGAACCCGATACCTCTCGCTTTATAGTGCACTTTTAAAACCATTAGACTACGAGGCTCTCAAAAATAGAATTGTTTTATTGCATTTCCTCATTTTAATATTTGTTAAGTAAAGGGCCACCAACCTGCCTGCCAAGCGTAGTGGACGCCTATGTCCTACAGTGGACTTAATAGGCTGATGAAGATGATGAAGGGCATCACCAATTCGATAACCCACCAGCCACTGCTACTAGGTACAAGAAGAGTGTTTGTGTGCGTGTTAAAACTATTATTTCGCATGTTTAAAAATCCGTGCGAGAGCGGGGTGATTTACTAGTGTAATATAAAAGGCGTTCCAAGGAACCGCACGCGTGACTGAACGAGACTAATACGTACTCGTGGCTCATTTATCTGAGCGTACAGATATCTCGCATCTGTCTATTTTAGTCTTTGAGAACAGACGAAAGGCATCGCTGATTGACGTTTTTAATTAACGAATAACATTCGTAACAAGCTTTAAAGACTTTTAAGCTGTTGAATGATCGATGGATCCGAAGTACACGGGTTCGGGTGTAGTGCCTTATATGGCAATGTTTAATTTATATGTCGAATTTCTTCATATTCGCACGCGCCGTGGGAGGGCAGGTTACTTAAAATGCACGTTTGATAATACTAAATCAAGATAAAAAGCCTTTTAAGGCTTTCTTTTTTATGAGCGGGCTTTTATTAGTAATGTATGAATATTGTTATACCTACATTGTGCCGAATGTATACTTTACTTTTTATTAAAAGGTAATTTTTTAATGAAGATATGGAGGTAATAAGCGAAATAATAGGAAAGTAATATAGGATAAGGGGTTTTCCACCTTGATCTTTAAGAAAGCGGAAAGCTTCAAAGCGGAGTACAAAGCTCATAGCATAGCACGCGCCGATTGTGGAACGGTTGTCCATGGGCGGCGATGATCCATAGATGAAAATCTTTGTTGCCCGCTATACTTAAAAAAACAGCATAGGAATGTACACATTTTGACTTTGTCATTGTCCTTCTGTGGCGAGAAGAAAAGAACTATTAAAAACATCTTATTACAAGATAGTGTAATAACAAACTATATCTGTTATTACATCCATTCCTATTTTTAATTTTGTACTGTGTCCTTTTTTGTCTTGACATATCGAGACATATTGGTAATAAGAAAGGAATTTTCTAATAATATACCTGCTTTTCTGATGCCTTAAAAATGCTCGTTTGTGGAACGACAGAAATACAGATGAAAACTTTGTATTTTGTCTCGATGTTCGATGGTGAAATTCAGCAGCAGGTCAATCAATCAATTAATCCAAACAACTCCTCCGAACTACCACTGTGAAAAATTCGATAGAAGATGATTTTTAACATAAAAGTACAACACAGCAAGCGCAGATTGTGGCGCGGTGTTCCATGGGCGGAGAAGATTTCTTACCGTAGAAGATATTCTCTTCTACGGTACGAAGCAGGTCTGTTGCCGCTATAGGTAAAACTTAAAAGTGAGTTCTTAAAGAGCCGGGCTACGTAACAAATCGTTACAAGACTATGCTAATACAACGGAAGGTCAGACTTGTCGAATATTCTATAGTTGTATTATTTTAATTTGCTCATACATATTTAGTGGCCGCGTGACACACGAAATGTGAGCATGAATTATCTACTTTTTCCTTCGTTACATGCTCAATACTTAAAGAATTTTATTTCACCTAGGATATATGTGAATACATCTATTTTTATTCTATAGAGAACAACGGAGCAGTTGGGTCTCTTATTTGGTGAGATAAAATCATATAATAAAATCCCACGGTATTACATCCTATTAAAACCGACGTATAATTTGAACATTAAATTTAAACCAATACAATTTGTAAAGGATTATGTCTTAATAAACCATTTTGATACCAACTGTGGTGTTATTTTACCATAATTTACATAGGTAATCTCTAGTTAAGAATTTTTTGGGCAGTGTTTAAAGTGTACTAAGTTTATGATAATACAGTCAACACAGCCTGGAATGTAATGCGTTGAAACAAAATTTATGATAAAACATACGCGTAAAGCAAAGTACCAAACCATTTAAATAAATGAATAACTTAAGTTTTTATGGAAATTTAAGAATAATTATATATAAATAAAAGTCAAAACTCAATATAATAATATTATTTTACATAACTAGTAAATATTTTTTAAAGAAAAAGATTACAAACGAGGAGGAGGCACACCTAGGATAAACAACCCATGAACACCCTTAGCTTTTGCAGTGCGCAGTTTTGGCACAAACTTCGAGTTGCCGGCTTATGAGGGATAGGTACGCTTTTTTTATGATCACCAATTCCAAAAAAAAAAGATTCAGTTGTGGAACGACAAACTTCGAAATAATACGCAAAACGCAAGAAATCCATATTTACAAATTATGTCTATCTATACCTTATTATTATTATTCTACACTATATGTAAGCATAGATCATAAATTAACAAACTTTAGAATCTGGTAAAAAATCTTATTTACTTACGTATTAAATGGCATTTAATTTTGTGCGTCTTATTGTAATCGGAATTATTTGGGCGTGATACTTATTCAAAAAATCTCGAACCCAGAACTAACGATCCCAAGAGACCCCACGTTAGTTCCCAACTGTAGTCAATTAGTTACGCATTATAATTTCACATTTTAACACCCAAATGTATAAGCGAGAATAATAATGGCTCCGATGTAAAAAAGAACCATCAAAAGAGCCGTTTTAGAGCAAAAACGGAAATGAATGATCCCACACATTGTAACTGCGGTCTATTACAGTTTAACACGCCCAAAACTATTGTTGTATTAAATGATAGATTTTGAGGATACATCTTTGTGATACCGACGTATGTTTAATGGTTGTTGTGTTGGCGATTGGAATTCACGTCTACTATTTTATGTTGAATAGTTTTTAGGATCTGGTCTGCCGCGGAGTGAGAGTACTCTTCGGCTGCAATCACCTGCGACGACCCCTTGGGCAGGAACTGCAGCTTGCTGTTCGCCCCACTTGGTCTCTCGTGTCATTCTGACTACGTTCACTATTTCTGCCTCAAAACCCTGCCCGGTAAACTATCTACAGCGTACGACTTACGTGATATTTTTAAATATATTTTGGCTACACAATATAATAATAAATAAATTAAAATTGAATACTCAACGTGAAATAATAGTTGTTGAAACAGTATTTCTACTGTATTTCACTGAGTGAGTGAAGATATCGGATTCCGTTAAGAATGTCGTTTAAGTGGTGTAAAAAGCCGGCAACACAACCAATGCGCGGACTGTGGCGCTATAATCCGTCGGCGGCGGTGTTTTCTTACCATAGAGAAGTCCCGTCTGTGCCGGTTTCCGCTATAGCATAAAAAATAATAGCTTATATGTTATTCTGACGTATGGTTTATTTTATTGCAAAGTTTCATTAAAATACCAGCAATACTTTGCGTCTAAGAATAAGAAACATCTATTTATCGCCTCAAAGACCATTTTAAGTTGTAAAAAGCGTATGACCGGCAGCAAATAGCCATTTCATAAAAGAATTGTAATTAGCTCTGACTTGACTTTCACTAAGAGGTATTAATAATACATAATATCTGATACACAGACCTACTGAATAAGCATACAAAATTTCAAAAAATTTATATCGTTTTAGAGGAGTGACAATGTGACATGAGAATTTTATATCATCATCGTCATTTCAGCGTCATTTCGTTCGGACCTCCATGCATACCTGCCTGAAGCTACCTGCATCCAGCGTCTTCCGGCAACCTTTATATCATCATCAGTCTATCAAGTCCACTGCTGGACATATGCCTCCCCCAAAGACCCACCTATTACGATCTTGAGCGATCTGGATCCAGCGGTTGCCCGCGAACTTCACGCGATCGTCTTTCCATCGCGTGGAGGGACATAACACACTGCGTTTTACAATACGCGGTACCTTCC